>BQNB010106863.1:0-23298 GCA_026074375.1 Tanacetum coccineum | reverse complement strand
TGTAAGCATCAAGATTCAAGAATCATGAATGCTCAAGAATTAAAGACAAAGACTTCCCCATAAACTCTGATATACAAGATCTTCCTTCAAAGATATCAAGTCTATCAAGGGAGATTGTTAAGATCGCAAGGTGGCAAAAACGATCATGACAGAAGGATAAATATTTAAAGATCTCGGAGAAAATAACAAAGTCAAAAGACAATGACAAAGGCTCAAGATCAAAGATCACAAAGCATGAAGGAACAAGCCTACAACGTAGACAGAGACAAAGATCACAAGAGCTCAACGACAAAAGCAATCTCATTGATCTCACGAAGGAGTGTCACAATGAACTCACTTCGGGGGAGATTGTTAGCCTCAAAATATTGAGTCGAACAATGGAAGTTCGTTCATTAATTATATTAGGTCTCGGTCATTAATTAATATACGTTGTAATAGGCTAGACGAGTAAACGGGCTCATAAATGTAAGCTAACCGGTCACGTGTATCGGGCGAAAGCCCAAGTAATCCCGAGCCCGGCCTGTAGAATTACTAAATGCATGAAAGCCTTTTAGTTTGATACATATACACCTCCTCAAGGAAAGTGGGAGGGTTGGTCATTTGTAATTTTTCACATTTGCAAGTAACTTCCCAATCTCTCTCTACTTTCTCTCTCTACTCTCTCTCTCTCTCTACAATTCTTATCATCATCCTTTCTACTTTTCTTGTTCTCAATATGAAGTGAAGTGATTATCTTGGATTCGACATTTGGTATCAAGAGCCTCGGGTAGATTGTGGTTGTTTTGTGGTTTAATAAGCTCAAAATTAAGATTTTCGTGGCTTATTTCTTCATATAAGCACACGTCGAAAAAAAAATTGGGGTTATTGGTTTGCTTTTTCTCATCTATTTCTTGCTTCACTTGATCTACGCCATCTTGTGGTTCATTTTTTATAATAAGCTCAAAAGTTCGTGGCTTTTTTTCAAAATAAGCTCACGGCTCAAAATTTCTTGGGCTTATTGATTTGTTTTGCTTGTTTACACCTTGCTATACTTGGTCTACACCTTCCATCTTCACTAAACTAGTGCTTAGTTTTTCATTTTTGCTAATCTTGTTGCTTATTTTCGAGCTTATTTCGACTTATTTTAGGCTTATTCCAAGCTTAATTTCGGAGCTTATTTGTGTTTATTCTTATTTTCTTGTGGTCCCAAACCGGTCAAAACAAAGGGAACCAAGATCCACAAATTTTGCTTCACAAGACAAGGACACTTTGTTTGTTAGTTAAGTGGTCCTAACCCGAAAGTGACCTCGAGCGGAATATGTATGTTTAGGCCAAGCGAAATATGCAGGATATTATAGAAGCGGAATATGTTAACAGGTTGAGCGGAATATGTATGTTAACTTGAAGCGAAATATGCAGGTTTAAGTCAAGCGAAATATTACATTAACTAAAACGACACTCTGCCAAAATTTTTGAAATTCAAGCGAAATATGTACGAGTTCAAGCGAAATATGCAGTTTTGTTTTCAAGCGAAATATGCAATTTAAGTTCAAGCGAAACATGCAAGATTGAATTTCAAGCGAAACATGCAAGATTGCCTTTAAGCGAAATATGTTAGCTTTCAAGCGAAACATGCAAAGTTGATTTTCAAGCGAAATATGTTGAATTTCAAGCGAAACATGCAACACTGAGTACAAGCGAAATATGTTTCAAATTCAAGCGAAATGTGCAGTTTTCTAATTAAGCGAAATATGCAAACTCTTCAAGCGAAATATGCAATGTCTGTTTCAAGCGAAATATGTCAATTAACATTCACGGTTTTCTATTGATTTTGTAAAATCCCGCGAAAGACACAATTCTTTTCTCGGTTTTAATCATAGACTTGTAAAATCCCGTGAACGTTTATTGCTTTCTTTTTACCACAACTTCAATCACAACAAATCTACTTAAGATCCTACAATCATTTTTCACTTCATAATTCTTCAATCATTCATCATGACAACTCCAATTGTAACTTCCACAACCGACAGTCAAATGCATAACAACATAATGGCAGCTGGTTCAAGGGATCGTCCACCAATGCTTGCAACAGGACGATATGCACAATGGCGATCACAGTTCTTACGATACATTGATACAAGACCAAATGGTGATACCTTACGGAAGTGCATTCTCAAAGGTCCTTACAGTCTAACTATTGTCACAACACCAGTTGTTCCTACAATAGAGAACTCTCCAGCAGTTCCTGAACAAACAACAGTCGAGACAGTTATGAATATGACTCCTGAAAACAAAGCTCATTTTGAATCAGAAAAAGAAGCGATTCATTTGATATTGACTGGAATTGGAGATGAAATATACTCAACTGTTGATGCATGTCAGACAGCTCAAGAAATATGGGAAGCCATCGAAAGGCTACAATAAGGTGAATCACTTAATATTCAAGATGTCAAGACAAACTTATTTTGGGAGTTTGGTCAATTCACCTCTCACGATAGAGAAATAATTAAGTCTTACTACATAAGATTCTACAAGATGATGAATGAAATGATCAGAAACAATTTGACAGTTGCTACGATGCAAGTCAATGTTCAATTTCTTTAACAACTTCAACCAGAATGGTCAAGATTTGTAACAATTGTCAAGCAACAACACAAGTTGGATGAAGTTTCATATCACAAACTCTTTGACATTCTGAAACAATACCAAAAGGAAGTTAATGAACTCCGTGCTGAAAGAATGGCCAAGAATGCTAACCCATTAGCACTTGTTGCTACTGCTCAAACACTTCAAGACCCTTATTATCAATCATCAAAGTCTCACAAATCATATGCACCAACATCAAAAGCTTCACTTCCAACCAGATCTCATGCAACTACAAGATACAAAGGCAAAGAGATAGCCAAACCAATCACACCACCATCTGAGTCAGCTTTGAAAGAAGAAGTGATTCTAACAAGCTCAGAGGGATAAAGACATGTAGAAAAATTTAGCTCTCATTGCAAAGTACTTTAAGAAAATCTACAAACCTACCAACAACAACCTCAGAACTTCCTCAAACACCAGAAACAAGAATGTGGATACTACTCCAAGGTATAAGAATGACAATCAGACTAGACAGTTTGGGAATCAGAGGCAGTAAATGTTGTAGAAACTTTCTAAAAATAGAAACTTTCCTAAAATAGTAACCTGCCAAGAATATAAACTTTTCGGAAAAGCGTCGTGAATTAATACCGGGAGAAATACAATTATTATAAGCGTCTTAATTAATAAAACTTAGGGCGTTCATGTGGATTCCATAATATGTAATTATATATATATGTGTGTAGTAAATATATTTATTTACTTATGCAATTTATGCATTTTCCACTCGATCTTTATTTCTTCTGATCACGGACCAATATATTATAGGTCGTGGTTGAGGCGTATCATTATTGTTCGTTCGTTGTTGAATCTATTATCCGAAACTTCTACCAAGGTGAGTTCATAGCCTCGCCTTTTAACTTTTAAATTGTATTTATAAAACCCCGCGAGGGAGATACATGCTTGTTTTACAAAATTGAACACAAGAGATTTTATGGTATGCTGGACCCGAATATGAGATTAATTGCATGAGTAGCTATTGCCAAAAGTCCCCAACATCATGAACTGTTAATTGCCTATAATGGGTGAGCGCTAGTACAAATAAATAGATCTATTGGGTTTGACAGCCCTGTCCGGGGGTATGAATCCGAATGTGAGCACCCAGTCAACGGATAATTTGTATTTAGAATTTTAGGTATAAGGCAATAATACCTAGTTTTGGGGCAACTTGATTTACATATAAGATATGTGTTAACGTTAAGATTCGGTGTCATGAGCTCATTGCAATAGAAACGTGATTAATGGTTTGTCCGTACAACAAGTCACCCGATGAATTAAACTTGTGTTCCCTTTTTATCTCTTATAAACTCTATGGATTCACTTAACATTTTTGTTGACTTTTTAAGCATGTTTTATCTCAGATAATCAAAGTTGAAGACTTTGAGCACACGAGGAGGAGCTTGCGCTATTTCATTTTGTTAAATTATTTTTAAAGTTCCATTCCTCACTAATTCAATTAAAATATGGTTATGGTTTTAAAACATGTATGTTGGTTTTGGTTATGATCCTGTTGGACAACTTTTGCACTCTGAATTTCTATAAATGGAACTAAGTTTTATAACGTCTCTTTTGAGTCGTTCATGGTAATTTATGTGTAATTGAGCTATGATTTAACACCCAATGTTGGTTCCGCTGCGTGTAAATTTGGGGGTGTTAAAGTAAATGCTTCGGGCATGATCCTAATTCATGCCCTAAACATGTAGTTGTCCCTAAACTACGCCAAAGGCCCCTACAACTAGTTCTGCTGTGGATAACGAAGACGGGTTTGTTGCTGTGACAAGTCGAAAGAAAAAGAAGAAAACAGGTCCTAACCGTGTAAGTGGAGTTAACCTTTCTAAATGCAATCCCAACCTTAAATATCGGTCTGTCTCTCAATCGAGAAAAGGAAATGGTGAAGCTTCGAAAGTAGATATTGGTCCTATGAAAGGTTCGTTGCAAGATAATGGTGGTGGTAATACTTATGTAGATGAAGTTGTCTCTATTAAGAATTCTTTTGCGAACCTTATGGAGGAGCTGTCAGGCTTGGAAGAAAACCATAGTGTGAGTCACGTCGTGATGCGGAGGGAAATGATATAGGGGAAAAAGATGGTACAACTATTGTGAATGAGAAAGTTATGTCGCAACCTCAGGAAAGTTTGTGGGAAAATTTTAAGGCAGGTAAAGTGGCGTCGTCTAGCAAATCTAAGATCACTAGCTTGGATGATGACTCTGATGATGAGGAAGTTTACATGCCGGATGGTATGACTGGTGGAGGCTCTATGTATGGTTTGGAATATGATTTGGATTGTTATGACGACTATGAGACCCAAGTTTATGATCTAACGCCACAAGAGCAAGCCTTTTGTGACCAATATGATATCCGCCTAAATAGTCGTGGTAGGAAGTAATAATATCCGCCTAAATATTATTTCTCCTACACCTTTTGTACCTAAACATCTTTTTGGAGTAATAATATTTAACGAGGAAATCATTTACCTAAAAAAAATATATCAATTAAATCTATTTTTCGATACACATTTATCTATATTATTAAAAAAAAAAATTTTTAAATAGCATAACAATTTTTAGTTGATTAGGATGAGAAAATGTTGAGTTCGAAATTATCTAGAAAGTATAAATATAGGTGAATAGAAAGAAGAGAGATAGTGTATTTATTATTTTATTTAATTGAGAAATGGTAAAAGATGTGTAAAATTACAACCATACCCTTAGCTGTGATGACTTAACGAATGCTACTAAAAGCGAGAGAGGGATCAACAGCAGATAACGTTGGCTACTTAAGGACGAACGACACACTTTTTTCCGGTCAAATAATGATGAAAGACTGCGGTCAACGCAAACCACAAAGATAGACACTTTTCTATATATGATGTTAGCTTATGATGACATATCCAATATTGTTCATAATTGACTCAATTATAAGGATTAGGATCCTCCTATGTTTAATTTAAATATGGGAGGTAAAGCTAAAGTTTATATAAGTGAAAATTTTACCATTTAATAAAGTTGAAGCCCCACAATCTATGATTTATTTTTCTCACTCACATTAACCTCAACTTTACTTCTCATGTTCATATCGAACATGAAAAAATCCCGATCCATATTATAAATATAAATGGATTAACACTCAACAAACTATAAAAATCGTTTTTTTTTCTTATTACTTTTCTATAAAAAACATAAAGTTTTTCGTACCACGTGATCATGCAAAACTGAGTCACTATAACACTGCAACAAACACAACACGCAAAAGAATATCACCTTATTATCCTCGCTAAGTCCAATATATGTATGTCCTTTCAATCTCACTTTTAATATACAACTACCAGTGTTTAAAACTAAGTTATCATAGTCAACCCAACCCGAGTCGATAAATTTTGGCCAAATGTATAGGGAAAAACTATCCATATTCTCTATTTATTAACAGTTTATGTAGTGAAAGGATTTAACAAAATAGCTTTTAGTACAACTATATATAAGTAAAACTAAAACTAAATTAAAACGATACAATATAAATTTGGCCAAATTTTCGAATGATTGAGGTACTATGCATGCAGGAATTTCACCTCCAATTGCAGTGTCAATAGATAACCGTATTCGAAGTTGGTATCAATTTTCTCTAGCCTGAAAAAAACAATGTGTGAAAATAGCATATGTAAATATGTAATAGTATATGATTACGGAAACAAAAGGTTAGAGCTACTTTTTTATAGGGCTAGTTGTCCGAGATTTGTTTTAAGGTTTGAATCCAACATCGGTTGGAGGAATGAACTTGTGCACCCTTATATACTTCGGGTGTTTAATATGGTAGCAAGTTGAAATGAACATTAGGTTGTTGTCTTCGTGTTTTGCATACCGTTTGATCATCAAACGATATGTTTAACAACTTTTTGTCATTTTAAGTAGTTATTTTCTCAATTATTAAAAACCTATCTTTTTATGCTTATGATAAATCTAATATTAGTTTTAATTGACTCAATGAATTAAAGAAACAGAATTTTATTTTCAATGCCACATGAATTAAAGAAACAGAATTTTACTAGCTAATGTAGGTGATTTTGGTTCGAGATTTATAGTTATTGGATTGCTTTTCAAGTCTGAAGTTACCATTGAAGTGTTCTTCGATCATGCTCGAGTAATACTTCCATTCTACTGATTTGATGAAGTGTACGTTGAGGCTTCAAGTGGATCACTTTAGCTAGTTCATTACAAATGATATTGGATAAATAAAGGGTCGCCCCTCGTTGGGGTCTGGGGGTAACGACCCCATCGGGGTTCGGGGCAGCGCCTCGACCCAAACGGTATATTTTGTGCTCCAAACCAACTTTAACTGCTTAACTGTCATATAGAATCTGTTTTATAAACAGATCTATTAGCCTCATTGATACATATGAAAAATACACATACATAATCTCTTTTGCTCTTGAATTGTGTTCTTGTGCCTAGACACAAATTGTTACTCTTATTTTATTATTCCGATAGAGATTTCGTGCAACCCAGGGATATAAAGGGTCGAAATACTTTATATGGAAAGTGAACTCAACACAATATGCTTGGGTTGCATGAAATCTCTATCGGGAAACTAGATAAGTTTGAGGGGCATGACTTTAGGCGATGGCAAAAGAAGATGACTACGAATTTTGGGAAACTAGATAAGTTTGAGGGGCATGACTTTAGGCGATGGCAGAAGAAGATGCATTTCTTATTGACAACATTGAAGGTGGTTTATGTGTTGACTACACCGATGCCGAAATTGTTAGAAGATGCAACAGTGGAAGTGATAAGGATAAGGGCAAAGTGGGAGAATGATGACTACATATGCAGGGGTCATATATTGAACGGTATGTCTGATTCTCTTTTTGATATATATACGAATGTTGAATCGGCTAAGGAGTTGTGGGATTCACTTGAATCCAAGTACATGGCAAAGGATTCTTCTAGTAAGAAAATTTCTTGTTAGTAGTTTTAACAATTACAAAATGGTCGATTCTAGACAGGTCATGGAACAATTCAATGAACTTCTTAGGATCCTTGGACAATACACACAACATGGCTTGAAAATAGTTGAATCCATTTCTGTTTCAAGTATAATTGATAAGTTGCCTCCTTCCTGGAAGGATTTCAAACATACTTTTAAACATAGTAAAGACGATTTGTCTTTGGTCCAACTTAGTAGTCACTTGCGTATAGAGGAATCTCTAAGGACGCAAGACAGTGACAAGGGCAAGGGTAAAGAAGTTGCTGGACCTTCTGTAAACATGGCAGAAGAAGGTAAAAATAAGAACAACAAACAAAACAAAGGAAAGAAACATGATTTTAAAGAACACGATAGTGGTTCGGATTCCAACAAGAAACCTAAGTTGGAATGTTGGAAGTGTGGTAAGACTGGTAACTTCAAGAGTGATTGCCGTAGTGGTAATAAGAAGAACGTAAATGTTGGTGGTTCGGGAAAAGGGTCTAAGGATCATTCCCAAGACCAATGTCAGAATTTAGTGCCTGTTTGGAACAGATTTATTAAATATTCTGTTTCACTAATTTCTGAAGCATTTTATGTGCAGGTTAATGCAATTGCGTGGTGGATTGATTCCGGTGCTACAACTCATGTTTGTAAATATCGTTGCTGGTTTAAGACATATGAACTGGTAGAAGACGGATTTGTACTTTACATGGGTGATGATCATTTCGCTCCTGTTCATGGAAAAGGAAGTGTAGTGCTAGAATTTAGTTCGGGAAAATCTATTACTTTGTTTAATGTTTTGTAGGTTCCAAAACTTGGTAAGAATTTGATTTTTGGTCCTGTATATAAGTGTGGATATAAGCAGGTTTATGAATCCGATAAGTATATCTTATCGAAGTGTGGTTTATTTGTAGGATTTGGTTATTATAACAATGGTATGTTTATGTTGAACTTGAATAAAGTTTCGGATGATTCGGATTCTGTATATATGTCTTCTTCTTCCACTGTTGTTAATTCCTCATTATGGCATGCTCGTTTAGGACATGTACATTATAAAAGAATGCTTGAAATGTATAAAGATGAATTAATACCTGCTATTGATGAAAATCCTGATAAATGTACTACTTGTATGTTAACAAAAATCACTAGGCAACCATTTAAAAGTATAACAAGGAAATCTGTCATACTTGAATTGATACATAGTGATTTGTGCGATTTTCATGCAACACCATCTTTATCTTTAAGTAATAAAAAGTATGTGATGACTTTTATAGATGATGCCTCTAGGTTTTGCTATGTTTACTTGCTACATGCAAAAGATGAAGCCCTTGATAAATTTAGAATTTATAAAACAGAAGTTGAATTGCAACAAAATAACTTAATTAAAACCGTACGCACAGATAGAGGTGGTGAATATTATGATCCTGTACTTTTCCAATCTGTAGGAATCATTCATGAAACTACAGCTCCTTATACACCGCAGCAAAATGGTGTGGCTGAAAGGAAAAATAGAGCTCTTAAGGAAATGATTAATTTCATGTTATCTTACTCGGGTTTGAGTGAGGGGTTCTGGGGAGAAGCCATGTTAACGTCTTGCTATTTATTGAATAGGGTTCCAAATAAAAGGAACAAGACTACCCCATATGAATTGTGGTATAAGAAACGGCCCAACTTGACATTTTTACGAGTTTGGGGTTGTAGGGCCATTGTTAGGTTTTCGGACCCGAAAAAAAACTTTGGGTGAAAAGGGTATTGATTGCATCTTTGTTGGATATGCTGAGCATTCCAATGTATATAGGTTTTATGTTATTGAACCCAATGACTCGGTTTCTATTAACTCAATTATATAGTTGAGAGATGCAATATTTGATGAGAATCGTTTCTCTTCAATACCTAGACCAAAGGATATTATAACAAATTCGGATGAATCTCAAAGGGATGATCATTATGATAATGTACCAAGTGAGATTCTTGAACCTCGTAAAGGTAAAAGAGTTAGGAAAGCTAAATCATATGGTTTTGATTTTCAGCTATACTTAGTTGAGGGATCAAGAGATCAAGTTGGATCACAATACTCTTACTGTTATAGTATTGAGGAGGATCCTATAACCTATAATGAAGCTATGCAATCTCAAGATTCTCCTTTCTAGAAAGAAGCAATTGATGATGAGATTGGTTCTTTTATGGAAAATAATACATGGGTTCTATATAATTTACCTCCTATTTGCAAACCTTTATGTTGCAAATGGATCTTCAAAAGGAAGAAGAAAGTCGATGGAACAATTGACAAGTTCAAAGCTCGATTGGTAATCCAAGGCTTTAAACAAAAGGAAGGGATCGGTTACTTCGATACCTATGCACCAGTTGCTCGTATCACCACTATTAGATTGTTGTTAGCTCTAGCAGCTATTCACAATCTAGTGATCCATCAACTGGATGTCAAAACAACATTTTTAAATGGTGATTTGGATGAAAAGGTATATATGAAGCAACCTGAAAGATTTGTTATGCCGGGTAATGAGCATAAGGTGTGTAAGCTAGTTAAGTCGTTGTATGGGCTAAAATAAGCACCTAAATAGTGGCATCAAAAGTTTGATGAGGTTGTATTGTCTAGTGGTTTTCTTTTAAACCAATCCGACAAGTGTGTATATAGCAAATTTAATAGCACAATTAAACTATAGAAACAATTAAAGAAACTAAAATCAATTAACTAGCACGAAAAATTAACAAATATGAATTAAAAACGTGAGTTAAAACAAGAATTTAAAATCTAAAGCACTTCTAATAACAAATTTAATGCCTAAAATTCACAAATTTAAAAAGAAAATTTTAGGAAAAAGATTTGGAATTTTTTAACTATTTTTGAATTTTTTATGAATTTTCTAAGAAAAATGAATTATCAAAAATAAACTTTTTCTAAAAATTAACACTAAAATTTCACCTTTATTTTTCAAAAATCCTAGATTTAAAAATAAAAATATTGCAAAAAGAATTAAAAATTTTCAACTATTTTTCTATTTTTTATGAATTATTTAAGAAAAAGGAATTAACTAAAATCTATTTTAATTCCTAGAAAATACAAATCTAATTGGAAAAATAAGGAAAAATGGTTTTTATAAACTAGAAAGGTGCAGAAATTGAATAGCACAAAAAGCCCTAATTTTTATTACCTAATTGAACCCTAATTTTATCAATTAAAAACTTAAACCTAATTTTATTTAAACTAATATGAAAATTATTAAATCTATTTATTATTCTAGAAAGAACAGGGTAGAAAGTGTAAGAAACGAAACTAAAGGGTAGGCGGGCTAACTATTGTGAATTTACACTTGTATGAAAACGGGTAACCCTAAACTATGGGAAAAGTACCAAATAAACCCTGCGATCTAGCTTATTTTTGGCTTATTAAAAATTGAAAATAAGCAAAAACTTAAAACTACAAAGTTGTAAAGGAGCTTATAGACTACAACTTTAATAAAGACACTTTCTACTTTTATCCACTGAATAAGCTAGAAAATAAGCATTTTGAAACTGTTACAGAAACTAAGCTTTTTCCTAACTTTTTAGACTTTAGCTTGTATCTAGCTTATTTCTACATGAAAGTGAAAAACAAAAGAAGCTATATGATGCTTGTAATGTGTACTAAAGATATCTAGAGAGAAATAAGCTAAGTATTAACAAGAATAACAAGAAAAGTGATCTTAAAAGGTACAAGGTACAGGCTTAAATTGAGATTAAGCTTTTTCTTATAAGCTAAACAGCTTATTTCTAATCCTAAAAAGCTGAAATTTTGGAAATAAGCTATGCTAGGAATATAAAACTAACCTAGATAAAAGCCTTTTAACTATTATAACTAGAAATGGAAATTCTAAAAGAAATTAGCTAAAATCCTATACTACTGCCTTACCACTTTTTTTGTAAGAAAATTAAGCTAGTCTAAAAGCTGAATAATGAAAACTAAATGATGAAATGTAATAAGCTAATGGAATTCTAGAAATGCTAAAAGCTAAATCCCAACTCTTAACTAAGAAATCTAAAAAGTAAGCTTAAAAGATTATAAGCAACAGCAACACTAACTGTTGCTGCTAATGCTAATGCTGATACACTTGACCACTCTAAAGTGCAGGCTAAACTTCATATTTAAAACTCATACACAAGTAACTAAATGCATCTCATCCTAAATTGACTAAGTGTGATCTCTAAATGCTTATGAAATCCTAAAATCTAAAGTTACTCTAACTGAAAATTGCCCTGGTGCTAATACAAAATTTTTACATTCTAAAGTTGAAATCTCTACAATCTAAACTTTAAAACCTGTTATAAATTTGTTAAAATGACTTAACTAAACTATGTAAAAGGTTTGACAGGATTACTTTGACTTTAGGAGTCAAAAACAGCTTTAACCAAACACCCTCTTATTTAAACTGTCAACAGTAAAGTAACATTAAAATCTATTTTAAAGCTAAATCTTCTAAAACCTTTTATCCACTTCTACTTAAACTAACCTAATAAAGCTATTTAAGCTTTTAAACCTACAGCTTATTAGTAGATTTAAGCTAGTTTCTCTCCTAGGCTTATTATACTATTATGACAGAACTAAGAAATGAAATCTAAATTGATTCTAGATACAGTTATTTTAAGACATTTGAAACTCTAAACTTATCTAAACTAATTTTAAACAGAATTGAATAAAAGGAAAGCAAAGAAATAAGCTAAAAGAAATAAGCTATGTGAATGATGAAATCAAAATTGAAAAGCTAAACCTGTGAAATGTAGTCTCTGACCCTAGGTCACTCTATCTGAGTGTCAAGAAGCAAGTGGGAGTCTAGAAGATCTTGAAATTATTCAAGAAGAAGATACGCATCCTTCTATAGACACTAGCTTAAATCATGAAGAGGATGATCTAGAAATAGATGAACCTCAAAGTGATATCATTCCCATTCGTAGGTCCACAAGGACACGACGTCCCACAGATCGTATGTGTTTATACATCGATGCTGAGGAACATGAGTTAGGGGATCTCGGTGAACCCGCTAACTATAAAGCTGCATTGTTAGACCCTGAGTCTGATAAATGGCTAAATGCTATGAATGTGGAAATGCAATCCATGAAAGACAACGAAGTTTGGGACTTAGTTGATCTTCCTCCTAACGGCAAAACCATTGGTAGCAAGTGGCTCTTCAAGAAGAAGACCGACATGGATGGAGCTGTACACACCTATAAAGCTCGTCTTGTGGCGAAGGGCTATACTCAAACCCCAGGGATTGATTATGAGGAAACCTTCTCTCCTGTTGCAGACATTAGAGCTATTAGGATTCTTATAGCCATAGCCGCGTATTATGACTATGAGATTTGGCAAATGGATGTCAAAACTGCCTTCCTCAATGGATATCTCTCTGAAGAGGTTTACATGGAGCAACCTAAAGGTTTTGTCAATCCAAAATATCCAAAGCGTGTATGCAAGCTGAAGCGTTCCATTTATGGGCTTAAGCAAGCATCAAGGCAATGGAATAAAAGATTTGATGATGAAATTAAGAAATTTGGTTTCACTCAAAATCCTGATGAGCCATGTGTATATCTAAAAGCTAGTGGGAGTAATGTCACTTTCCTAATCTTGTATGTCGATGACATATTAATCATGGGAAACAACATTCCAATGTTACAAGGTGTAAAATCCTACCTTGGAAGATGTTTTGCTATGAAAGATTTAGGTGAAGCTGCATATAAAGTCCTCCTGTCTAAACCCTTGTGCTACAAGCCTTGCTTTGTTTTTAACAACCATACTCCTTTCATCCCTTTTATTCCTGAAGACCCACTTTGTGCCAATTGCCTTTTTCCCTGATGGCAAATCAACAAGTATCCAAACCTTTTATAGTTTGAACTGCAGCAATTCCATTTGTATTGCTTTGACCCAGCTTTTATCCTGTAAGGCTAGTGATATGTTCTTGGGTTCTTCTTGGGATAGAAAACATACTAACAAATAATTTTGATGGTCTTTATGATTAGTTTTGATCTTTTTGTAGATGTAGCTTACCAAAGCTTGTTGTGCTGAAGAAGCCTTTTAAATCTTTCCTCTTGTTTGAACTGCTGATTTAGGATCTCCTAGAATTTAACCTTTTGGATGATCCTTATGAATTCTGAGTGTGGGAATAGGACTGACATCAATGGTGTTATCCATATTGTTGAAATCAGCCTCTGCACCCTTATCTTCATCATCATAAGCTCCACTAAATATACCTTCATTTGAAAATACATCCGAATCATCTTCTAAATTAGGCATATTTGGATCAGTGGGTAAATCAGCATTGGGGAGAGTAGATGCATCAATAGGTATTTGTCCTCCAAGATAGACAAATGATGATTCACCAGAATTTGCACCTATGGGAGTACTAGCAGCACTAACATATGGTGTGTTAGTAGTACCAACAGATTGCCTACCAGTATTAAGTTTGTTAATACTGGTAGCCTGAGCTGCCCTCTTTATAGATGCAATATTCTTCTTTTCTTCTTCAAAGGCCTGTCTTGTAGCATCATCCATAGCTTTAGCAATCATTTCTTGAGTAACCAACTTCTCAAGATCATCTTTCAAGGCTTGTTCAGTTTCTGTCAAGTTATGTTGTTCTTCTTTTTTAGCAATATCTTCTGAATCCTATACATCATTATCTTTAGTAGCATTTTCAGAGGGTTTTTCTTTTGCATCCAGAACAACATCTTTTACTAAAAATCCTTGGTCCATGAGGATGTAGTAGAAGCAGTATGTACTCCTGAGGAGTTTCTTTATTATTTCCTGATGAACCTGCAACATAAGATTCTTGTATACATGCATCCACAGTAACCTGATTTTCTATACTAACAGGGATATAATTCATTGTATTGGTTAGAAAATCAAGATCAAACATCCAATCAGGACCATTTCCTGCTACAATAGGTTGATCTTCAAAGAAATCAATGTGCAAGCTCTCTTTTACTCTTTTGGTTCTTTTGTTGTATACCTAAAAGCCTTACTAGAAGTAGAGTATCTAAGCAAATATCCTTCATCTGATTTCCCATCAAATTTGCCCAAGGGATCTAAGGTGTTCAAAATGGTCAAAGGGCACCCAAAAGGTCTCATAAAACTAATACTAGGTGGTTTACCTATTAATAGTTCATAAGGTGTCTTTTTTTGAGGCTTGGTCACTAATACGCTATTTAGTACATAGCAAACAGTGTTTACTGCCTTTACCCAAAATGGGATGGGTAAAAGTGAGTCTGCTAGCATAGTTCTAGCAGCCTCAATTAGGGTCCTATTTTTTCTTTCTGCAACACCATTTTGCTGTGGAGTTCTAGCCACACTAAACTCCCTTTTTATCCATGTCTTAGCACAGAATACATTCATAGCATGATTCTTAAATTCTGTCCCATGATCACTTCTAATGATTTTAACTTTATGGTTTAATTGGTTTTCCAATCCTGTGATAAATTTATAAAGGATCTCATTTGTTTCATCCTTAGAAGCTAAGAAAAATACCCAACTAAATCTGCTGAAATCATCAGTCACAACCAAACAGTACTTTTTCTTATTAATAGTTTCTACTAAGACAGGTCCAAATAAATCCATATGAAGTAATTCTAAGGGCTTTCTGATGGTTTTATCTAACTTGGCCTTATAGGAGGCCTTATGTTGCTTACCCTTCTTGCATGCAACACAAGTATGGTCATTCACAAAAACTTTAGAAGGTAGGCCTCTAACTAGGTGTCCCTTAACAAGTTTGTTTATATTTTTGAAATTCACATGGCCTAATCTCATGTGCCATAACTTAGACTCATCTGATGTTGCATTTGTATATAAACAAGTTATACCTCCAGAAGGAACAATGTTCTTCAAATCCAAGCTGTACATATCATTCTGTCTAGGAGCTCTAAGTACAACTTGACTTTCATCAAGAAGCTAAAAGCTAGGAGACAGGATGAGGCATTCAGTGTCAGTAAAGAGGACACTATTTTTCTTGTCACATATTTGTGAGATAGAGAAAAGGTTAAACTTAAGTTCACCTACAAAATAGACATCATCAAAGTCTAAATAAGCAGTTTTGATTTTACCTTTACCTGTTATTTTACCTCCTTTAGGATCACTTCCAAAAGCCACAAAGCCTCCATTGTAATCTTCATAATCTGAATGATAAGCTTTGTTGCCAGTCATATGGCTAGAGCAACCACTATCCACCACTGCATGATCCTATAAACAGATCTCCGGATTGCCCTACACAAAAGTAAGAGAAATAAGTATCTCTTAGGGACCCAAGTCACCACAGACTTGGATATCCCTTTTGGGTCAACATACTCAAACTTCTTGAGTATGAAAGATCATTTTTCTTTAGACTCATGATCCATGTAATTTCCTTTAGGCCTCCAAACCGACCTTGACTTCTTAAGAGCATTATCTATCTTACCTTTACCAGTATTAACTACTGCTCTTGTCCCAGCAGTAGTCATATTTTTAACTCCATAAGTTTTAACATCTTGTTTTAAGTTTTTGAGTCTAAAAGCTGGTTTTGTGTAGTAAGACCTCTTGATTGGTAAATATAAGGCTCTTGGTCTTACATTGTCCATTCTTGGGTAAATTGGTCTAATAGCACTACTAGTTTGTGCTATTTTTAGGGCAAATGGCCTAGCAGTACTTATATGCCTATCAGTACTAATAGGCCTAGCAGTACTAATAGTATGTACTGCTCTCTTTTTCTATTTGGCCTAACAGGATTAACCAAACCTGTCCTGGTTAGTACTCTTGATGGGACAAAAGTCCTTCTTTCTTAAGGGTATTTGTTTGAAATTTTTTGGTGATTTACCCTTTTAGCATTGTCCCATACTGGTTTGACGCCCCTTTGACTAGTATTGGCCATAGTTTTCAACTTAGGTTCTGGACTCTTCTTGGCATAAAAATCACAATCTTTGATCAAATGGTCAGTACTCTTACAGACAAAGCAAGCTTTTACTTTCTTAAATCCAATTCCTTCTTTCTGAGAAGTTTGACCAATTTTATCAACTTGAGTTTTAATTGTTTGAATCACATTAGTCTTAACAGGACTAACTGTGTTTACTTCAGACACATCATCCTCATCATCTGAGTACCAATCCTCAATGATTACTTTGTCTCTATTAATCTTTTGTTTAGGCATAACTGATTCCTAGACTGACTTAGGTTTTTCTAAGTTTACTTCATTTGTTTTACCTACAGTCTCAGTGGTTTTAGATTTACTAGTATCAGTATTAAGCTCAGTTGTTTTTGAGTCATTGATTTTCTTTATAATGTCATATTCATCTAAACCTGCAAATGATATGTCAGATCTTGGGGTTAGGAAGTTCCCTATTATAGGAGGGGGAACAGTATGATACCCATCTACTTTAGAGAACCTATCATTTGCTAGCGTGGTCACTTCATTACTTGATCTAACCTGAAAATCACTCAAACTAATCTCACTATCAGTTTCAGATTTGTTACTTATTTCATCCAATTGTGTGCCATATCCTAAACCATTTTTACCTTTAGCACTCATTTGACTATTGAGTAATTTATTAAGACCCTTGGACGATTCTTCCCATTTTTTATCTTAACTTTTAACTCATCTCTTTCCTTTATAACTTTTTCTAGTTCCATTTTAAGGTTGCCAATTTTTAATTCTCTGCATTTAAGCTCATAATTTTGAAACTCATATTTTTCACCCCAAGCCAGTTCATTCTTTTCATGTCTAAGTATTCTAGATTCTAGAGACTCTAAGGCTAATTCATAACCCTGAATTTCTAGTCTGGCTCTGCTACGTTTATCTCTTTCACTATCATAATTCTTTTGAAGAGTTTTAAAAGATTCAAGACATTGTTTAGAATAGTTTTGTACCTCATTATCAGAAGAACTTGATGAGCTTAAAGAGGAGATGGCCATTAAAGCATAATTAACTAGTTCATCAAAATCATTGCTCCTATCATAGCCTCCTAGACCATCTTGAGCCACCAGTGCTTGTGATGAAGGTTCATTTGATGTTGCATTCCTCCTTCCATTGTCATCATTAGATCTTTTCCCTTGATTTCTTCCTGATCTGCATTCCTTAGCAAAGTGCCATTTCCTTTGACCGTTATAGCACTCAACTTTTAACTTATCAAAGGTAACAGGTTGTTTTCCTTTGAAATCCAAGTTTCTTCCTGTCTTCTTAATGAATCTCTGCACCCTGAAAGTCAACATGGCCACCTGCTATCGAATATCCAATTATTCCAAGTCATCTTGATCAATATGCTGCAAATCCTCATTATCAAGTGGAGGAATGGTTGCCTGATGTGCAAAGAAAGAGCACACTACTTCATCAGCACCTGGAGTAGATGAAACCTGATTTGATGAAATACTTCCCCCAGTAGTATTAACTCCAAAATTTCCACTAGCAGTACTAACTTAATTAGTATTACTGGTATTCTTAGAGGAAAGAAAAGCCAAGTTCTGAGAATTAGATATGGAACTTAAAGACTTTTTCATCTCATCTTCATAGACTCTAAGGTTGTTGTAGAGATCATCAATATCAACCTGGTCTATGTCTGGCTTATTTCTTATGATTAAGGCAATTTGACTCCATGAAGGAGGAAGACTTCTTAGGAACTTTTAGTTGATATCTTCCTTTGACACTGGAGCACCATGAACCTCCAATTGACTTATGAGTTTTTGGAACCTATCATAAGCCTTATCCAGACTTTCGTTTGATGCAGTGGTAAAGTTTTCAAACTGATGTTTCAGAACATTCTTCTGCATATTTTTGGATTCTTCATTACCTCCAAACCTTGATTTGATTGCAGCCTAGAGAGATTTGGCATCTGGAACATTATGAAACTTAAGGAGGTATTCATCAGGTATTGCTAAAAGCAAGATGCTTTTAACTCTTTCCTAATTCCTTTTGGCAGCCAATTGTTTGGCAGTTTTAGGAGCAGGAGGAGCAGATTGTTCTCCTGATGGTGCAGCCTCTTCTTCCAGATCTCCATTGACAATTACATCCCATAGGTAATGTTTTGTGTGACAGATGTATTGTCGCATTCTCATGCTCCAAATATCATATTCTCCCTTCTTGATGATAGCGATTTTCATTGCTGTGATAGTTGGTGGAGGAGTGTCTTGTTCAGCCATCTTACTGGTTTGATTGCAAATCTGCTTCAAATAATAGAGTTCTTCTTATTCAGAGTTTCCACACAAAGCATTGATATCTAGGATCACAAGGGTTGTTTTATTGTCGAAGGTATGAAGAAAAGGTGTGTTGACTTACTGGTTCTTGGTAGAAGTTGATTTGGTGAAGCTAGGGTTTATCCCAAACCCTAATTTGAATCAGCAGGTCACGTAACACATTTAAAAGAGAAGATCAAACAATGCTAAGAAGAACACAAAAGATCTTTTATCAAACCTTTGTATTATAACTTGAATCTTACTAGGTTACAAACTATGATTGCTTATTGATCTCTATAGATATGTGTTGTTCTATATTGATCTATCTCAACTAACTATGCCTAGGGTTCCTTTTATACACTAAGGAAACCCTAATGGGCTTTACAAAACGCATACAAAGATCATGCATATCTTTTCCCAAGATATCTCATGCATATCTCTAACTTTAACTAACTTCTGCATAAGCAGACTTAACTATTACATAACCAGTACTAACTATAATGTACTACCAGTACTAACTATGATAACTCTTCTACCAGTACTAACAAATGTACTAGCAGAATTAACTATAATATACTAACAGAATTAAGTCTAGACCACTTAATTCCCAACAATAACCATCACGAACAAATCTAATTTGAAATCTAGACGAAAAATGAGAATATAGGTAGAAATTTCGACCTATTTACATATGAAAAGGGGTTTTATTCTGGTTAATGTTTTCCTTGTTCAGAAAAATAGATTCAATATCATACATCTAGTGCACAACCAAAGGAACCACTCTGGAATCCTAACAACTAAAAAACTAACAATCATACAAAGTGATTATGTATCCAAATTATAATTACACCACAATTTAAACACAAAAGCAAATCAATCAATTTAAACCTGTTTCAGAGACTGAGATGTGAAATCAACCTTCATTAAAATTGGGTACACTCTGTCTACTATTATACTTTCTTATAGGCCAAACTCGGATTTTTTTAGTTTCCTCTATCTTCACAACATTATCCTCATAAGCAAACTTCACATCTTTTCTTGACAAATTTAGCTATGACAAAACTATTAATCATAATAATAACGTTACATAGTGTATATTCTACTGGTCACTATATTCTTATGTGAACATCGGTTAGCCCAATAAGTGCAGCATGTTCATTAAATTTTTTATAAAGATCTGCTATTAGTATAATAAATTCATAACTCAAATGCTAAAAGTAGCAAAAAAATACCTCAATCAAAGTGAGACCAAATGCCTCTATGAAAATTGGATTGATGAAACACCCTGTGGACAGAACTAAAACAAAATTTAGCCATTATCAATGTTCGAAATATGCAAGTGAAACACGAAATAAGAAAAAGAATGTACTTTCCAAATAATAAAAACCATATGGTTAGCGTTGTGAGTACTGCCATCATTCATAGTTTTTGTATCACATTTGGTAGGTCTTGTGGCCTACGTCCATTGGGTGCACGTCTTTAGGAGAGATAACTCTTGAAAATTAAATATGGTATAATTTTAGATGATATTTTTTTGAAGTATAAATAGCATATAGAGTAAGAAAGACTTACCATGTGTACTTTTCAAGTATTTTGACGTGAAAGCGACAGTTGACACGGATCTAATTATGCATCCATTAGCCAGATACTTCGTACCTTCACGTCTTCAAATATAATTACCACGTTTTTGATTTCAAATTTAAAAACAAAATCAGAATTTAATGAAAAAGATAAGACTTATATATAATGCAGGAATGTTATGGTTAAGATGTAATGTGTTGAAAAATGTTTTTAATTTTCCCTCTTATATACCACGTTTTTTATTTTAATTATGGTTAAGATTTAATGTGTTGAAAAATGTTTTTAATTTTCCCTTTTATATATAATTAAAACGTTTTTGATTTTAATTAGGAAAGTTTTAAAGGATTGTTTTAATTTAATTAGGATTGCTTTAATTAAGAAAGTTTTAAAGGGTTGTTTTAAAACATTTTATGGTGATTGGTATCTGATTGGTTTGATTTTAATTAGGAAAGTTTTAAAGGATTGTTTAAAACGTTTTTGTTTTGTTAACATTTTCAAATTCACACTCTATAAATGTGACGAAAGTTTTAAAACCATTCAATACAAAACCACTTTTTTGTATAGAACCTACAGAACCATTTTGGACCAATAGAAATTTAGTATATTATTAAATGTTTTTCTTAATTCAAAAGGGTATAATAGTCAAAAACACATTTTATTTTTTTCTTTTTGAATTTTTTAATTTAAAAAACGTTTTTTTTATTTCCTTAATTTTTGAAATTGATTTTTTTTTTAATTTATACTTTTTTAAATATACATGTTTTTCAGAAATTAAGATGCATGTGTGTTTTTTTAAAAATATTGTAAATTTACATATATTTCTTGAGTAGAATTGTTTAGACATCAAACTTATTTTTTTTAAATGGTAATTGCACTTATGTTCATGATTTACATTTTTTAATCTTTGAAATTTATAACAAAAAACATAAACATATACATGTAAACTCTAAATTTATAACAAAGCAAAAACCTAAATACAATACACAAATTTTGATATCAAATGAAATACAATTAAATTGCAATATGGATGTGCAAGAGATTAAAAAACATGTGTGCACGCTTCAAGAACATATATGTACGACTTCGAGAACATATATGCACGCAATCTAAAATCCATGCATCAGCTGACATATTACTTGTATATACTCGGTGCTTAAGGCTTGTGAGTTCACCCAATGCCCATGAACCTGTATTGTAACTAAAACACATTAGAAAAGACTTTTTAAGGTAAAGCCAAAAGCTAAACTATTGTATGCTTGTAACAAGTTAACAATCATTATAGCAGATAAACTAGTTACAAAATGAAACTGAAATGCACCGGAAATAGTATTGCATACTTAACACATTTTAAACATTGAATAATAAATTAGAAAAAACAAATGGCCCGTGTTTGGGTTTGGCCGTTGTGAGGGCGATTACCTCGTTCGTTGCATCGGTTTTTTCGGTAGCATGAGACAAAGCCACAACATCACTAGGTGCTACATCTGATGACTGTGTTTGTAGCTCATCATATTCCTCTGTTACAAAAGTAAAGCATACGTTATATATTAAAAAAATTATATGCAATTTATAAGATAAACAAATTAAATCCCAAAAACTTTAAGTTGTATCATAAGGTAGAAACATACCTCATCTTGATTTTAAAATTTTGCGATGGTCGTGTTCAAGTTGGGGATTTTTCATTATATTATTTGAGTTGCCGATCCATCTTCTATTTTGGCGAGAAAATATAATACATGTCATGACCACATCGATTGTATTTGTATGACACATCTGTCACATCAACCTCCTAAGCATCTAGTCAGCAAGTAAAATGAGAAGAGTAGCAAATTTGCCCCAACTTCTCAAATTTAGTATAACAAATATGGTATCTTTGAAAATTGAATGGCACATTTAATCTTTTCATATATTTATTGTGGCAAATTTACCCTTTTAGCCTTTCAGATACAACCAGATAAATATTCTATGATGCACCACAAAAAGTTAAGTGACTCAAGAATGATTTAAAGCTAGGTACCTCAAACCAGTCGGTGTCTATTCGAAACTAAATCCTTCTAATTGACGTCCAATCTATTAAAAAATCACACTTTTTCACCTTTAGCTCTCACAAAACACCAATCTGATCTAAACATTAATAGCATGTACGCGTGTATTTACTATTAAATTACAACATGAGTACAATGACTCATCAAAAACATAAACTTTTACAACATGAGTACATACATAAACCCACAAACTGAGAAAGAGACATTCGAACTAAACAGATCATATACATATACAGATATGTGTATCAAATCCGATTCATAAACAGATCATATACCTTCCCAAAATTTGCAGCATCGACACAACATTATGACAAGTAGAGGACGATGATGGTTTCCGGCGACTAAACATAACCGTTATGACTACTAAACACAGTTGTTAGCGATGAGGGCTCGTTTCAGTTGATTCATATCTATACACAGCCATGGTCTCAAACAATTCATATATGCAGTAACGAGCATGTCAACAACGAGGCTATTTTAGTCTTCGGAAAATAAAATAGAAAGGAGGAGAGATTTGAGGGAGCAGGATGGGAGTGGGCGGAAGTTTTTAATTAGGGTTTGAGAGGAAGTTACGTGTGAGAGAAAAATATAAATCGGTTTAACTGTGCTAAAAATGTGTGACAGTTTTTAAAAGATAATAATTTTAAAATTCCCTTAATGCCCTTAATTCATTTAAGAAATTTTGTTTTATATACCTTTTAATTACATTAAGTTACACTAATGGCACAAGTGATCTCATCCATTCATTAAGTGATCTAACAGTTTGTAATTGGTTCTATAGGTTCTGTACAAAAAAGTGGTTCTACATTGAAAATCCTACTATATATATATATATATAACGATTCATATTATTATTTGACAAAATCTAACTGGATGTAAGTAAATAATGAATAAAGGCAAATATGTTAAACAAATAGTATGCA
>BQNB010106862.1:9315-23298 GCA_026074375.1 Tanacetum coccineum | reverse complement strand
ACTATAGCCTTTGTTTTCATGTTTACACCTCTATAAACTTTTTGTTATTAACGATCTTCCTTTTATGCCTAGTCTTAGAAGGAGTTGAACTAGAGCAACGTAAGCTAGCATCTTCTGTAACCCATCTCACAACCTCCCCATCAATCCCTTCCAAGCCAATATTTTTTAAATAATATTCAGCTAACCTTTGTTACTTATGAGCAACAAACAAATCAATGAAACCATTCCTTTAATCCATTTGAAACAATGTATGCACATCATTATTTATGTGAATTAACTTCACACCATGTTCTAATGATTTCCTAAGTAAACAAAAAAACAGTGTCCATTTTGGTTCCTCAATCTCGGCAAGAATATGATCTAGTCATGTGCTAAATATATCCCCTTTACAAGTAAAGACACACACACTCGTAACCGACCATTATACATACCTCAATGGATGAAACTTAAAAAAAAGCCTTTTTGTGTATTTTGAACATAACTTCATCATGAATATCCATTACACCTGCCACAATTGCCATTTATATATTAGACCCTGAGATTGAATTTGAATACTGAAAAGTTCAATAAAATATTAATTGAATTTTTTTCTAACACTATGGTAAATAAATTTAGGTCAAACGTAAACAAACCAAAATGCTTGGTCAAATCAAGAAAATTGCCAACAAATGTCGTGTATAGAGTACCTTTCAAAACTAGGGTTATAGTTAACTTATGGAGAGGCGGTTTGGGAGAGATGTGGTGGAGTGTTAAGTGGTGTTTAATATGAGTGTTTATATCAAAATTAAAACATGGACTTCATTTATTACATTTTGAAAGTGGCCTAAAATATAGTAGCCTAAATATGAACGATTAACATATATTACTCGAAACACATTAACATTTTTCCATTAACTTCAGATCGTCATTACAAAACAGGGATTAACTAAATCCCATCATAACCATAACCAAAATACGGAATTAACAACTACACACCATACTCTTAAACACCTTACAAGTACTTAAACACAACAAACACCATAACGCAAGCAACCATCAGGTACTTCCTCAGCTTCATGACCATTTGTTCTTCTCCCTCAACATCAACACATGGTCCTCCAGATCCTCCTCAAGCATATTCCTGGCTCTAAGTAGCCCGAGAATCACATCCACATCTCTCTCGCACATGGGTGGGTCAACCCACCCAAAGAAACCATTGTTCGTTGCCTAATTTATACATTAAAACACATTCAGTCACAATGCATGCAAAATAAAAAATCTTTATATTCTATAACAACGACATTTTAATTGAGGCTTACCTTTATTTGACAGCCATAGAACCTTCTCCCAGTATTCTATCGATCCAAGATGTTTTTATCTTAGCTTCATTGCCACAACTACATATCACCATTTTTATGTTCTTAAGTGTGTGTGTGTGTGTGTGTGTGTGTGTGTGTGTGTGTGTGTAAAATTTGATGGAATGATGTGTTTGATGTTGTTTATTTAAGTATTGTTGAGTAAATATTGTTTCTATGTTGTAAGTTTCGTCCCTAACTAATTTTTATGGAAGATAAATAGGAAAATATTTGTGTCATATAATAAGAAAATACTAATTATAGAAAATACTGACAGGGTGGCTGAAAATATGTGCAGGAGGCTGGATAACAGGTAGTGTATCGTGAGTACCCGTTTTAGGGATAGTTGTGGTCTTACAGCGAGACAGCGAGAGCACGAAGAGTGAACGGAGGTATGGCGTCCTGCGAAGGGGGATGTAGGCGGGCGGTCAACGCTGGATTTCGAAAATACTGACAGGGGCTGAATTGAAAGGAAACAGTGTTCTGTGTACCTTTTTTGCAAAAAATAGGAATGCCAAAAAGTGCGAAAATGATATTCCACATAGAGATTTTTTGCAGTTTAATATGCTCGTTTGGCCCTATTTAGTTCCCGGTGAACAACATGCTTTTGACTTATCATTTGTTCAATTTGGTCGATGTGATACTTAGTTAATCTTTTAAAACAATAACCAATACGGTCTTTATAAAATACCCATTTACCAATTTCTACCCAAATGAGAAGTCATTACAATTTTATCCATTTTGATGTGCTAGGTATGCTGCTTGCGCATCATATTTTGTTTTATCAACTCTCCGGCCAATAACCATTGAACACTTGGGCAAAATAGAAAAATTAATTAAAGATGGTGCTATAGGGGTGGTGGTTAAGCACCGAAGTGAGGACGAACTTGCTATGCATTTATGTGGTTTTAACTTATTTTACCAACCCCATTAATTTATCCACCTGAAATTTAATATCCGCTCCAAAACCTTTTTACTTTTTATTTTTTCCTCATTTCACACTTCATCTTCGTTTTTTTAAATCTCACTTTCATTATCCATTAATCACCCAATCAAATTTTTTATCTTTAACCAAATTTCATCCTTAAAACTCCAAAATAATTACATACATCTAAACTTTTTGTATTTAAAACAACCAAAATTAATACATCCGAAATTACCAAATTCATAAATCTGCAATTAATAAATACGAAATCTGGAATGGATAAGGAAACATATCTTAAGCATATCTGGAAATCTCAACCCAATCCAAAATGTACTTTTTCGTATTTTTTTATGCAAATAAGGTTTTTGTGCTCTCAATTAATTATTCTGCGCTATATATACCCACAACGCACCAAATCCTACGTGACAACCTCGTATTCACTTAGAAATTAAATATGATGCTCTAAGATAATCCAATAAAAGTTGGTGTTCTAAATTAATTATGATGCGCTATATATACCTACATCGTATCAAATCCTACATGTCAACCTCTTATTCGCTTAGAAATTAAAAATGATGCTCCATGATAATTCACCATCTTTGTTAATATTTTGGTGCGCTAAGGCTAGATGGTATAAGAGGTGAAAACTCACCTGACACGTCAACACCACATCAGCTTTCTCTCTCCAACTTTAAAACTCACCTCAACTCACCTTTCAACCGTAATAAGAACTCACCTTACCACTAAAACTCACCTTTTATTAAAATACCCACTTTATATAAAATATACCCCACTAAATACCCACACACACTCACAACTAATAAAAATACATTAAATAAAATGAGAGAGGGCCCACCAAATACAAACTCACCTAAGAGTGTTGGGTATGGTAACGCCCAACCCGGCGTTGAGCCTATGTGGCTCCAGCGTGGTTGGCGTTACCACACCGCCCTTTCGCGTTGGCCAACAGTGTTGGTCTCCGTGTGGATACACCAACGCGCGTTGGTGGGTTGCTTTTAAAAAAAATTCAAAATCACCCCCAACGTTAAAAAACGACTAGTTTTTAAATATTTTTTTCAATACCCACTCTATATATATTACCTATCACTTAATCATTTTACACACACAAAACACAAAAATTATCTACACAAAATGAATCTTTATTTCGCAATGAATCCAAATGACGACGATGAAGAACGACAACCAAACTCTTTCGACGTCGATGACGAAATCGACGTTTACTTTCTTCAACAAGCGTACGAGTATCACGAACGTTTAGTAGAAGAAGAAAATCGTCCCATCCTTACACGTAACCCGATCCATTGTGATCGAGAGGGGGCCGAAGAACGTTTGATGGGCGACTATTTTGATGATCATTGTAAGTATCCTTTATATTATTTTCAAAGAAGATACCATATGAGCTGAAAACTATTTTTAAAAATTGTCAAAGGCATTAGCACTTATACGGCCGATCCTCTTCCAAAGCACTTTAAATTATTTAAAGTCCGACCCGATGCTACGGGTCGAACGAGTCTTAGTGCTATTATGAAATGTACAGTCGCGATACGCCAATTGGCATACGGCAACACACCCGATGCATTGATGAATATTTGCAAATGAGTGAGCGTACTGCACGTGATTGTCTGTTACATTTAAATAAGTGTATTATTGATTTGTACATGTCCAGGTATTTAAGAAAGCCAACGTTGGAAGATGTTGAAAAAATATATGATCAACATGTTACGCATCATGGTTTTTCAGGAATGCTTGGAAGCATTGATTGTATCCACTAGGAATGAAGAAATTGTCCAGTATCATGGCAGGGACAATACGGTAGGGGGGGATAAAAAATACCCAACTATAATGCTTGAAGCTGTTGCTTCGCATAATTTATGGATTTTGCATGCGTTTTTAGGGTAGCCGGTGCAAATAACGATATTAATGTTTTAGATAATTCTCCGTTATTTAATGACCTTCTTGATGACAAAGCCCCTGTAGCTCCGTTTGTGGTAAATGGTGTCGGGTATGAAAATGGATATTACTTAGCCGACGGAATTTACCCACAGTGGGCAACTTTCGTCAAATCATTCACGGTCGCAAATGACGCGAAACATAGTTACTTTAAAAAGCGTCAAGAAAGTGCACGAAATGATGTCGAACGTGCTTTCGGTGTTCTCCAAGGACGTTGGGGAATACTACAACAACCGGCACGTCAATACCATGTCAACAGCATACGGAGAATCATGTATTCTTGCATCATATTGCATAACATGATTTTAAAAGACCAAAAAATGGCGGTTACTGACTGGAACGAAGTGTATGCTAATCCGTCAAGAAATATGCAACGTACATGGGTTGAAAGATGTGAAACGCGACGTCGAAAAGCAAAAGAATTACGGGACCGAGAAACGCATATTAGTCTTCAACAAAACCTTATGGAGCATATTTGACATGAAGTTGAACACGAAGACGAAGATGAAGACTTTTAGTTGTCGGGGCGTATGTTTTTTTTATGTATTTTTTTCCACATTTTTAAATTTTCGTATGTTTTTTTTTGTAATGTGTAATATTGTTTAATGAATGAAATATTTTAGTTTGTTTAGGGGGTGTTATGAAAAAATAAAAGGGTGAATCCAAAAAAGTGATGTTAATAGTGTTATGATTACATGAGTATTTTGATGTGTTGGTGTTATGATGTTAAGTTAATGTGATGCTGATGTGGCGGTGTTAATTGTATTATGGTACCTAGAGCTCTTAGTGTGTTTATATATATTTATATGAACGAGGGTACATTTCTCATTTAATCCAAAAACCAAACATTAAAACATGTACTTGCAAAGGACATATGTCGAGCATTGAGTGGAGTCGAGCACTTGAGGAAGTGACCATTTATGAAGAAAAAAAAGATTTAATGCTCTTTTGGTACTTTTCTCAAAATATTAACATAGGAATGTCATTTATCAATATTTTCAATACTATTACAATACTATTTATAACTTAGTTGAATGGACAAAAAATAATGAGTCACATAAGTTATTTTAAGGCTACTCCCATTTAACTTTCTCTCTCCATTTACCCTCTTTACTTCAGTGTTACATCAACTTTGTCTCTCCATTTACATCTCCTTACTCTTTTTCCATTTTCACATGAATTTTTTTTCACGCGAGATTGGTTGAGAGTGTAATTTGTCATGAACCCATGGTTAGGATGACGTGCTAGACGATATTTTAGGAGGATATATCATTGTCTAAATTAAATTAGTTTTTGGACCTTCCACCACGGAGCTATATTGGTTATTCTCGCTCTCTTGCAGCAACAATACAGCGTGTGTTGTCGAACTATGAAGCCAAAATATATACCAGTTTAGCTTAACTCGTTCTGACTCAAGTTCAGTCTGTTAGGATTTGTTCAAATAAAATTTGTGATTCTACGTACCAAACAAATGTGAATCATTCACTACAACGTTTATCATAGTATGCTTCCAAAGGTCTCGTTAGTAGGATTTTTGTGATATATGTATGACTCGATCCTTTCACGCTAATAAATTTTGACTTATTTTATAACAAGTGAAATGATATACGTAAGTTTCGAAGAATTATGGGATATTCAATTAACGGAAAAAGACGAGTAGTAGTTAGAAAAGTAGTACATGTCAACAACTAGAAATGGAAATGGGAATCAAGGATAACTTCATGTTGAAGAATGTCTTCTTTTTTTCTTTTTTTTTATGTGGGGACTACGCATTTGACAGTTATACTGTACCTAGCATTACCCGTTTAGAAACAGATGTTTTAATTTCTATAACCAGCTTGAAACAATTGCACACCTAATTCAATGTGTCAAATTATGGCTACATTATTTCTGTTTGTTTGGTTTTTTTAAGTTATCTAATTAACATTAGGCGTAAGATATCGTTTAATTATGCTGAGTCGATCGAACTGAAAATGAGAAGCGAGTTAACTAGTTTTGCGTTTGTTTGATCATGTGTTCTCTAATTTCACTATATACTCTTCTTTTCATAGCGTTGACAACCCGCAATGCAAACAAAGTTTGCTAAATAAATTAGATAACGTACTCGTATAAAATATCAAAATATATGCATCAATGTTATCATATCATCCATATATATCAAACATTGTAGTGGTGCCTGGTGCGTTAAAGATTTAACCTTTAATGTGGGTAGTTGGGACGTGAAGACATACAAATACCAAAACGTTTAATGCACGTGAGGGCCTTTAACGGTAGACATGAAAGGCTGCCTAAAAAAGACTAAACATGCAAAAATTGACGAGTTCATAGATCGTTGATATAAATATTGTGAGAAAAGAACAAAAAATGTGATTGTGTAAATCACAAGGTTGTAGTTTATTGTGTTACAAAATTCTTTAATGAAACAAATATACTACGAAAACAAAAAAAGCCCATAAAACTGGGCCTACTGGGCTGAAAATGGCTTGGTAACCTTGTTTAGAAATGATTAAGCTTTTAATCAAAACTAAAGTAGAAATTTAACTTCATTTGTCTTGGTACTCAAAATTGATGCAGTTACAAAATGAGACAATAATACCTTCTTGTATCATTTAGATTAATTCTGGTGCACATCGAGTAAGTCCATAGTTCCAAATTTTACTGACAAACATACGAAACCAGGATCAAATGATCAAATGCAACTAGAGGAATCAAATAGAATTAGTGATGCAAACGGAAACTGGTTTTTTTAAAAACCGGTACAAAAAACCGGAACCGGTTTTAAAAAAAAACGGTTTTTTAACGATCCGGTTAAAACATATACCGAACGGTTAGACGGTTTTTCTTTTTTGTGGGTTTTAGTAAGCTGCCGGTTTTATACCGTTTTTTTTAAACCCAGGTTTTACCGGTTTTTTAAAATACGGGTTTAACGGTTGTTTTATTTTTCTATGCCACAAATGTGAGTCAACGTAAAAGTAAGTGTTATCTTGGGTCATTTCTCGTTTACCGATTGATGCAAAGACGTGGTGTCATCATAACGACAAATTCATGCAAGACACTTTTTGTAATCCATGAATTTTTTTTCACGCGAGATTGGTTGAGAGTGTAATTTGTCATGAACCCATGGTTAAGATGACGTGCTAGACGATATTTTATTACTCCCTCCGTCCCATATTAAGTGTCCACAATGGAATCTTTTAAGTCTTTTTTTATCAACTTTGACCATAAATATTTTTGTTTGTGTTATATAATATTGAACGAAAATTCTACCAACGAAAAATATATTCAAAACTCTATCCATTCATATATCTTGCATCAAGTATCATATAACGTAAGAAGAAATCATTAAGGTCAAAGTTGAATAAAAAAGACTTTGAAAAAGTCAAGTGGACACTTAATGTGGGACGGAGGTAGTAGGATATATCATTGTCTAAATTAAATTAGTTTTTGGACCTTCCACCACGGAGCTATATTGGTTAATGTTATTCTCGCTCTCTTGCAGCAACAATACAGCGTGTGTTGTCGAACTATGAAGCCAAAATATATACCAGTTTAGCTTAACTCGTTCTGACTCAAGTTCAGTCTGTTAGGATTTGTTCAAATAAAATTTGTGACTCTACGTACCAAACAAATGTGAATCATTCACTACAACGTTTATCATAGTATGCTTCCAAAGGACTCGTTAGTAGGATTTTTGTGATATATGTATGACTCGATCCTTTCACGCTAATAAATTTTGACTTATTTTATAACAAGTGAAATGATATACGTAAGTTTCGAAGAATTATGGGATATTCAATTAACGGAAAAAGACGAGTAGTAGTTAGAAAAGTAGTAGATGTCAACAACTAGAAATGGAAATGGGAATCAAGGATAACTTCATGTTGAAGAATGTCTTCTTTTTTTCTTTTTTTTTATGTGGGGACTACGCATTTGACAGTTATACTGTACCTAGCATTACCCGTTTAGAAACAGATGTTTTAATTTCTATAACCAGCTTGAAACAATTGCACACCTAATTCAATGTGTCAAATTATTTCTACATTATTTCTGTTCGTTTGGTTTTTTTAAGTTATCTAATTAACATTAGGCGTAAGATATCGTCTAATTATGCTTAGTCGATCGAACTGAAAATGAGAAGCGAGTTAACTAGTTTTGCGTTTGTTTGATCATGTGTTTTCTAATTTCACTATATACTCTTCTTTTCATAGCGTTGACAACCCGCAATGCAAACAAAGTTTGCTAAATAAATTAGATAACGTACTCGTATAAAATATCAAAATATATGCATCAATGTTATCATATCATCCATATATATCAAACATTGTAGTGGTGCCTGGTGCGTTAAAGATTTAACCTTTAATGTGGGTAGTTGGGACGTGAAGACATACAAATACCAAAACGTTTAATGCACGTGAGGGCCTTTAACGGTAGACATGAAAGGCTGCCTAAAAAAGACTAAACATGCAAAAATTGACGAGTTCATAGATCGCTGATATAATTATTGTGAGAAAAGAACAAAAAATGTGATTGTGTAAATCACAAGGTTGTAGTTTATTGTGTTACAAATTCTTTAACAAGCAAAAGTACCCGCGCGTTGCTGCGGGGCGGGTTATTTTTTATTGGTGTGCTTAGGCATAAGAACCCGCGTGTTGTAGCGGGGTTAATTTTTTTTACTTAGGGTAGGCGGTTTTTTTTCGCGCCGTTTATTTTAAAGTTATTAAGTACGCACATTGCTGTAGGGTGTTATCTTTATTTTATTTTTTATTTATTTTGTGCGGGATTATATTTTCGGTTTCATGGTTATTAGTTTTTTTTATATGGGCCTATGTATTGGGCCTCATGGTGCGGATATTTTTTGATCTGAATAAAATCAGTATTTTGTAATTTTTTTATTATGTTGTGCCGAACAAATTTTTTTTTAATATTATTTTGTGCGGGTTTATTTTTTTGGTCTCATGTTTTGTTGTATTTTTTTTATATGGGCTTATGTATTGGGCCTCATTGCGCGTGTATTTTTTGATATAAATAAATCAGTATTTTTTTAATTTTCTTTTTTTATTTTGTGCCTAGTATTTTTTTTATTGCGTATTTATATAAAAAAGATTAGGCCGGCCCAAACTGGGAGCCCATTGGGCCGGCCCAAACTGGGAGCCCATTGGGCCGAACACTATAGCAACTACAGTAAAATAAATAGTAACGACCTCGTATAACTTTTAAAACAAGCAAGATTACCCGCGCGTTGCTGCGGGCGTTAATTTTTTGCACGTTGTTGCGGGGCATTTTTTTTTGTTCGGGTTTGTTTCGTTGTTGCGGGGCTTTTTTTTTTGTTTGGGTTTGTTTTTTCGGTCTCATGTTTAATAGTTTGTTTTTTTTCATATTAAATGACAAATTATTTTTTTCAATAAAGGGGATTTTTTTTTTGCCCAGGCCAATAGAAAGTCGTAAACGTAATTTTTTTTTTCTTCTCATTTTTTTACGAAAGAAGGGGGTGATTATAAAGTTTTTTTTTTGGCCGATTAACAGTAACCACCGAGAATATTTTAAAATTTTTTTGCCGATGAACAGTAACCACCGGGAATAATTTTTTAAAAAAATAGGCCGGCCCAACACTGTAGCACTGCAGATACAGTAATAATGAACAGTGATTTTGTGAGTGGGGCATGCGACGTCGTATCACACTTTCATTAAGTATATTATAATGAAACAAATATACTACGAAAACAAAAAAAGCCCATAAAACTCGGCCTACTGGGCTGAAAATGGCTTGGTAACCTTGTTTAGAAATGATTAAGCTTTTAATCAAAACTAAAGTAGAAATTTAACTTCATTTGTCTTGGTACTCAAAATTGATGCAGTTACAAAATGAGACAATAATACCTTCTTGTATCATTTAGATTAATTCTGGTGCACATCGAGTAAGTCCATAGTTCCAAATTTTACTGAGAAACATACGAAACCAGGATCAAATGATCAAATGCAACTAGAGGAATCAAATAGAATTCATCTCACTTGACAATACTAGATTATCGTGTTCTTAAACAAGTCGCTAGAATTTGACAGCTATACTAGTATGAATTTGGTTTCTTAAACGGAAATATTGTTTTGAGCCACGAGTATAACAGTAAAGATCAGGCAAACAAAATGGAAACTAACGTTATGGCCGTTTGTAGAGGTTCTAGACATACAAACACTAGATCAAGATTAACAATAGAAAACATTTTCCGCAAATACCCATATATTCACACAACTAACGACAAGTCTCAGAGATTAAAACGTCCATTGGAGACATGTTATTTTAGAGTCAAGGGAAGCCGACAAGATGGTTTTGCTGATCTGGTTCAGTAGGTGGAGGCTTGGGTATGTAAGGCCCAAGAGGAGCATCATGCTGGATGGGTCCATGCCTTATAGATGCCTTTGAATTTGGAGCTGGATCAATCCTGTGATAATCTAGCATATCCATGTTGTTTCCATCACCCTCGTGACTGTCAATGTTCATATTCACCTGAGAATGTAATCGGGACTTGAATATAGGCATGATTATGTACTTTTTTTTTCTTTGTAGCTCACAGAAAAATGTCATTTGTGTACCTTGAGTTTCCTGCACTTGTGTGCCTTCATAATCATTCTTGCATCTCCATGTCCTAAGCAAAAAATAGTCAACTCAGTAATTACAATTTACAACCATCCCTCCCTTTAAAAACATATATTTGGAAATACCAAAAAAAAAAACATATATTTGGCGTAAGAGAATTTTACTTGTGGCAAGAAAGATATCATAGAATATTTAGTAACAGTACTTAAGCTACAGGCATGTTAATTTACCAAGTGATTGAAGCAGTTCATCTCAAGCTGAAGCTATGTTCACTAAAACTAAAACCGTCTAGCAACACTGTTAAATCTGCTTAAGTATGAAAGCTACAAGCTTAGATGTGCCGTGGTGCATAAAACAAGTTCTCTTTTGCAGCTTTATTAACATGATCAAGGGAATACCTAAGGCCTTGGGATTTTCGTTTGTTTAGATACGTGCTGTTAATTGTTGGTTTTTAGTCTCGGTCTGCTAGTTTGAGTTTCTTGAGGCATGTCTGAGAAATTAAGGTAAGCTATTATTGTAGTAGGAGTCCTACTACTTCTTTGTAAAATTATGTATTATGTGATGAAATCTTTAAAAAAAATATAGGACAAACCTGAATGGTTTCAAATCCTTAACACATTTGTCAGCAAACTGATGAGTAGACTATGAATAAATTGTCTATAGCACAATTCGTCGCCAATATAGATTTTATAGTGTAGAATAATTAATAAGGAAATCTCTTGGTTGTGTGGTAAATACACTTGTTGACAAACAACAAGTCACAAGTTCGAATCTTACTACATTACCACGAGTGCCCTTTTTTCATTCTTTTTATATTTTCAAATAATAATAATAGGTTTATGAAATATGTTTTTACCTTAGAGTAACTCTGTTCTTAATGATGAGTGTTTTAGCAATCAATAATAATCGTTTAGACAAAAGATAGAACACTATCTAGTTAAAGAACAATATTTTTCATCTCAACCATCCATTTTATTTTCAGGTTTAGATTAATTCCAATTTTAGTTTAATTAAAAAACTCACTTTCATCATATTTTTTTAAACTAAAACATCTCCTAGACTGTTAATCGTTACGCAAACTTAATTATAATATCGCGACAAAAATTAAATTATCTTTCTATAGATAGGCACTTCGATATACTTTTGACAAATCTTTTTTTAAATTTACGCACAGAAAAAAATCGCATGTGATTTATTACTTTAAAATTCACACGTGAATTTTTTAAATCAAATGCGATTTATGAATTTATGAAATCACGCGGGATTTGTTACTTTAAAATTCACATACAAATATGTGAAATCACATGTGAATATGTTAAATCACATGCGATTTATGAAATCACACGTGAATTTTAAAACAAATCACAAGTGATTTTAAAAATCACGTGTAATTTTTTTTCCTGGAAATTTCAACATTAAAAAATCATCGAAAGTATATGAAATTGACCGTCTACTGAAAGATAAAAATATTTTCTTCATTACTTTAAAAATCACATGTGATTTTGTAAAATCACATGTGATTTATGAAATTACACGTGATTTTTTCTTTAAATTTCGCGTTTGATACCATTATTCTCCGTAAACATGTGGCGGTAGAGCTGCACAAAAGAGTCCAACGGGTTATCATCAATAGTGTTATAACACCTAGATCCACAAATGTGGTTTTCGAAAGAATTAGCTTTTCAATATAAAGTGATTTTACAAATCACGTATGGTTTTTCTTGGTGAAAATTTAACACTAAAAGATCGTCGAAAATATATCAATGTGTTTGTCTACTGAAAAATGAAAATAATCTTGTCACGATGGTTTATTTTTCATAGTTTGACGATTTACCGTTTGCAAGATATGTTGTTTTTTAAAAAAGATGAAATATAAGGTTTTTTTGTTTTATGAAAAAATTGATAGCTAGGATTCATCCATTTATTTTTTAAAATGATAGTGTTCTGTAACGATCGCACCTTTAATGGTTTAATGGTTCTTAGTTTTGTTTGGTAACTATTAGAAGTGTTTTTATACACGATACTTAATATTGACTAAAGAAAATTAAAACATAAAAACATTGTATATACTTGGAAAAAATTGTCATGTTCCATCCACACATGAATTGCTAAGATTAAAGGCCCGTTTGGTTGGTGTATGGGTTTAAAATTAAAATTTGGATTTAGATTTGAATTTGGTTTAGGATTTGAATTTGGTTTAGGATTTGAATTTAAATTTAATGTATGAAAAAGAAAATAATATTTAAATATATATTATATATTACTAATATAAATATAAATTAAAATATATTTAATTAAAAATAAAAATAAAAATAATGAATGGTTAAAATTTTATATGGGCCTACAAAAATAGGTTATCATCAAAAAAACCAATATGCAACCTCTCTTTTTTTACACACCCGTGTTTTTGGATTGAGGCCAAAGTAAAAAACATTCAAAATCACACCAAACGACATTATTTACTTTAAACCCTAACTTTACAACCAATCGAACCATACCAAACGCCTTCTAAGTGACTCAATTTCTATTAGATAAACATATTTTTTATATTGACTCAAATTACAATCACTTTTGAATAAATTTCATCTGGCTTTAGAAAAAGGGTGATTAAATTTCTGCCACGCCTCACAGATATACAATACTACTCGTTTCACATGTTTCGAAATACATCCAAATATGAACAAATAATGTATCCAAATGTTACTTCTTTAACAAAGCTCAAGAAACTGCTCGTCTCATACTTATATAAAGAACTAATGCACAACCTTGTAACCACCAGAGGAGGAGACATGAGGGGCAGTGTGGGCACGTACCCTAGCGAAAAAATGTGGTGTAAATTTTTAAATTTTTTAAAAATATCTGGGTATTTTGTAATTTGCCTCACTAAAGAGCCGATTTATAGTATAGTTTCTAAAAATTATCAAAGTTTGCCCTCGACCCTTAACTTTCTGACTAAGTGACTAACGATTCATGAACCGATTACACGCTGTATATGTCAAAAGTGAACAAAGGTACGTATACCATGAAACTAATATGGGAAAGTATAAACTACTAGTTGAAGAAACTTACCAGGATATGAAGATACACAAATCAGACATGTGCCAAACACCAAGAAGAATAAAACCCATAATAATGCAAACACTTTCATCATGAACCGAAAC
>BQNB010106861.1:3089-23298 GCA_026074375.1 Tanacetum coccineum | reverse complement strand
CATTTCCTAGTTTAGACTTGGTATTAACAGGAGTCCGACAAGGATTACAATTAGCCATATGAGCTCGCTCAAGAATCTCAATAAGAGAGCCCAGATCTGTCATAGAGAACTCCTGATATAATAAAGCAATAATCCGTTGTAACAAAGGCTGAGAAGAAGCTGTGAGAACAATATCATCAACATATAATAATAAGTAAGCAGTATCCAGCCCATGCTTGTATATAAATAAAGATGAGTCACAACGGCTAGACTGAAAACCAACACGAGTGATATAAGATGCAAACCGCTGAAACCAAGCTCTAGGAGCCTGCTTAAGCCCATAAAGAGATCTTTGTAATAAACACACATGATCAGGATATTTAGAGTCCTGAAAACCTAGTGGCTGATGCATATAAACTATCTCAGATAAATCACCATGTAAAAAGGCATTCTTGACATCAAGCTGATGTATCGGCCAATGTCGAGAAGCAGCCAAACTAAGAACAGTCCGAATAGTACCCGGTTTAACAACCAGACTAAAGGTCTCATCAACATCAACTCCCTCTAACTGAGTACTACCATTCGCCACAAGACGAGCCTTGTAGCGACTAAGCGTGTCATCTGCCAAATGCTTATGGCGAAAGAGCCACATACAACGAACTATATTCGTATCGGTAGGTCGAGGTACTAAAACCCAAGTTCTGTTTTTAATAAGTGCACTATATTCATCACGCATAGCATTTTGCCAATTAGGATCACTAAACGCACCACGATAAGATTTTGGTAAGGGAGAAACAGAAGATACATGCGTGACCATGGGGTGAACCGAGTCAGGGTTCGGGTTTTCAGGTGGATTGGGAATTATAAGAGGTGGAATTTCATTTTGAGCCGTGGGAGGTTGTTCATGATCGATTTCAGGTGTTTGTTGGGCCACGTGCGTATGTTGGATATGTGGTGGAGTATCATGGGCTGTAGTGGATTGTTGGGTTGGGGAGTTATGGGATGGTGTAGCGTGGGGTGGTGATTCAGGTTGGGCTGAAGGGGCTATATTTGTATTAGTGGGAGTAGTATTTGGTGGAGGTGTATGAGTTGCGTGTATAGTATCGGGGTCCAAAACGGGAATGGACCGAATGGGTTGAGTTGGAATATCGGGTGAGTCATCTAAAAACGTGTAGGTGGGTACCGAGCTGGGTTGAGTTGATCCATATGGAAAAACGGTTTCATCAAAGGTAACATGACGTGAGATAATTATTTTATTTGTGTGTAAGTCAAGACATCGATACCCACGATGATTGGAAGCGTGTCCCAACAATATGGAGGGTGTGGCACGTGGTTCAAGTTTGTGATTAGGATATAGGTGAGGGTAACATAAACAACCAAAAGTGCGTAAAAGGCTATAGTCCGGCTGCTTTCCAAACAAGCGAGTATAAGGTATCTCATTGGTAATTGCAGTGGAAGGTAAAATATTAAGCAAGTGAGTGGCCATATTGAGAGCCTCAACCCAAAATGTGGGTGGAAGATTGGCTTGAAAAAGTAAAGTTCGAATGAGATTATTTATGGTACGAACCATTCGTTCGGATTTGCCATTTTGTTGGGATGTTTTGGGACATGAAAAGCGAAACTGTATACCATTTTCGGCAAAAAGTTTGTGAAGGTTACGGTTGTCGAATTCTCCACCATGATCACACTGAAATGAACGAATTTCACACTTGAACTGAGTACGAACATAGGTACGAAACAAAACAAATTTAGACCAAACATCAGATTTATTAAGCAAAGGATAAACCCAAACAAACTGCGAATAGTGATCTAAAAACAAAACATAGTATTTAAACCCTGAGAGACTTGGTATGGGTGAAGTCCACACATCCGAGTGAACAATGTCAAAACAAGAAGTAACGACAGTATTTGAACTGACGAACGGAAGCCTCACGTGTTTGCCAAGCTGACAAGCATGGCAAAGAACAGGAGGTTTTTCGTTATTACAAGAAATAACATTATTAGAAACAAGACGACGTAACACGTCACCTCCTGGATGTCCAAGACGTTTGTGCCACGTATGTTGACTGACGAGGAAAGCATGAGGGATTGGAGAAGGATGCGTGACCGGGTAAAGATCCCCCGTGCTATCACATCGGAGAAGCACCCGACGAGTCATAAAGTCTTTGACGGAAAAACCATACGCGTCAAATTCAATCGTGCAATTATTATCACGAACGAACTGACGAACAGATATTAAGTTTTTGACAATATGAGGAGTGATAAGGACATTATTTAGGTGAAGAGGTCTAACGGAAGTTGACAAAATACTATGGCCCGTATTGGTGACTGGTATGGAATGGTCATCACCAACCGAGACAGACGGATACATACACGAATTAAAAACTTCACTTAGATTAGTAACAGAATCATTAAGGTGAGAGCTCGCACCTGTATCCATATTCCATGCGCCAGTGGTGAGATCATGAAGAGACCCGACAGTGAAAGCATGAGGTAAAATTATTGCTTGACCTGAAGGAACCCCGACTTGGGCCTGTATATATGTTGGAGCAGGGCCATACATAGGGGCTGGTGGAGCAAAGTAACTTGGACCAATTGGGCCAAATGCTTGGTAAGCCACTAGGTTAGGATTCGTGATAGGAGCAGGAAGCTGGGAAGGTTTTACCTCTTTGTTTTTGGACCCGTTAGCAGCAGATGAGTTATTTAACCCCAATTGGTTTAATAATGTAGCCAATAAGTCACCAGTACACATCTTTAAATAGAATCCAAAATAAATAACAGTTGTGTGGGGAAGTACGTAAGTAACAAAAACAAATAGAATCAACCATGACCTTGCACGATAACTTGGCTTCGTGACCATGCACGAAGAACAAAAACACAGACGTGACCTTGCACGACTTAATAAACAGCGTGACATTTGCACGACAATAAACTTCGTAGCCTAAGCACGAACGTGACCTAGCACGATTTTAGAGGGGAACGATTGGTTTTTAGGAAGAAGAAGGTTTCCAGGATCTGATACCATGTAAGAAAGGGTTTAGAGATATAATTTGTGTTTTGCATTTCTCATAAGAATCATACAATATATAGGAGTATATGGACCATTCTAGAATCCATACTAAATGAATTTGACTGACATAAATGACTTTGACTAATAACTTTAACTATCATAAATTACTTTGACTATCATAAATTACATTGACTAACACGGGCTAACAATGGTATCGTTACTAGAGTTCGGAGGTTGAAGTCGAGTCTAATTTCTTGCAGGTACGTCTTGAGTCTGCTTTGTGCATTATATAAGCAGTAGATTCATGTGCTAGACTTATACATCTGCTATTCGAATATAATGTTGAGAATGAAAGAATAACTATTCACGTCAATTTCATGCATTACAAATGCATATTTACACTTTTGATCCCTTATTTATAAAACTATATATGAATAATATTATAGATTTTAAAAATAACACTTTTGGCCCTTATCTATTTTAAGCTCTTTAAAACTAGTCCAAAATTTTAGTTTAGTTATTTTGTCTTAAACGTAATTAAGTATATAAGATATACGTCTCAAATGTTATGATCAATCTAATCATCTAATAGTAAATTTAAGACAACACATTATAAATAATACTCTTAACAACTAAGATATATTATATATTTAAAATGGGTGACCTAATTAGTTGTCATTTTCTTTTGCCCGAGCATATCATTTAGATTTTTATAAGTATTTTTACTTGTATTAAGTCGAGTCTGGTGAGGTCTACATTCGAGGGCTGCTTTTAGAGATACTCGTTGTGCTCATTTTTCTACCCACACTTTAATTGTTATGGTGCGTTCATAGCCCCTTTTCTTTTTAATTATTTTATAAAATCTTTAGGGTGAGATACATGTTAAAACATCTACTTGCAGACAATTAATTTCAAAACTGTATGACTTCCTAAATATATTATTGCTTGTGTCTAAGTCCCTTCATGCCATAAGTCCCCAACATCATGGACCATTAATCACTTGTGTGTGAACGCGAATATTATGGATAGGCTTATCGGGATTGACGAATCCAGTTTGTGTTAGCCGGATAGGTAACCAAACACACTATATTTGTAACTCTAGGTATATGGAAATTACCTACACGAGCCATTATTATCCTATATATCATTATTGATATATACTGTTAGTTTTGAGCTTAGAAGCAATAATATCTATTTATATGATGATTGTATTCGTTGCATTTATTACTATAATTCTAAAAACTTGATTGTCCTTTACATATACCTATGAATTCACTCAATAATTTTGTTGACTTTTTAGCATGTTATATCTCAGGTTTTACAAGTATATTGCTCGAAGAAAAGCCGCACGGATATGTACTAGAGACTCTACATTTTATACATTTGACAAAACTTTATTTTTCAAAACATTGTGTATTGTTAACTGTTGGGACCTGTTTATTAACTCTGATGTTTTTGATATGTTGAATGTGAAAACTTATTTCTAAAACGTCTCTTTTTGAGGTCGTTTTCTATGACTTGTATCTTGTGCCTTGAAGTCGTACCTCAATGTTATCGTTCCGTTGCAGTCTGATTTTTGGGGTGTGACAATACCCATTTAGTAGCGGTATTTATACAAGGACATTACATTGTAATCTCACTTCTCCCAACCTCCCTTTTTATTTTTCCTTTTAATAAAAACTTTGAAAATGATGAAAAATACTCTGTAGCTCGTATCCTTTTATTCTATAACTTTTGTATGATATCTAATGCAAACATGACATATAATATTGTCCTTCTTGCTACGAAATCTTAATGTGCTATTGATTAGAGATTGTCATTGGTTATCAAATTGTATTTTCTTCTATGTATGCTTATTATTGTAATCAGAGTTGTATATTGTCTGCTAGTATAGATAGTTATTTAAATGTCTTATTCTTGATTATGAGTAATGCACACAAGCAACTTGAATCTTATGACATTTGTTAGGCTATCTTTACAGATATCAACTCCAAATTCTTGCCAACTGATGATGATGTAATCATTATTTCAGATGAGATGCACGCACTGATGATGATGTGGATTTTTTAGATGATGATATAAACACTGGTTATGACAGACATTGATGAATATGTGATCTTGATGGGTGATGTGAAGTTTTTAGATACTGATGATGATACATACATTAATGAGTACAACAACTTTCTGGGTGGTGATCTTGACTAGGTGTTTCCTAAGTCGACTGACCAAAAGATTAAAGAGGTGGTTGACTAAGAGATTGACGTGATGCTTGAACAACTAAGATGAGAGAAATAAAGCACAATTGCTTCCACTTCAAGGGTAAGCAAGATAAAAGGAAATGGGCAATTGAAAAGTTATCGAGAGTTGAAAAAGTTCCAACTAAATGGAAAAGGATAGGTGAAAAAGTTGTTGACAAGGGTAAGCAAGGTAAAAGCACCATTGGAATAACAGGTTGCATAGTTGGTCTTAGAGATTTAAGAGCAAGAGTTGAATAAAATGTTAAGAAACCTGGAGGTAAGGTTAAAGTGAGAAATTTTATTGGTTTAAGAGCTCCTAGTGCAAATGTGAGATGTTCCAGCAGCAAAAGGAGGAAGTGTTAACTAGTTAGTTGATGTGAATTTTTTTGGGTACTTGATGAGGGTTGGAAAACTCACAATAAGTTTTACAACTCTCTAGGCAGTGTACCTAACCATTGTAGTGTAGTATAGGCAAGACACGGGGGTTGTTATTGTTCTCTAGGGGAATAGCGTATGAAGGTTCAAACTAAATGTAACTAAGGTCTACGGGTTGAAAGAAAAATATTTTTGTATTTTTATATTTTATGAAAGCAACTTAAATCTTGGGTTTGAAGAGGGTTTGTTTTAACTAATTATCTAATAATTAAACTACTCTAATGTGGAGAATTCGTATGATAAAAGAGAATTGTTTACTTAATCATGCATGATCCTTAGTATGCTTCTCCTAACTCTATTGCCTTGTCACACTTGTGATGTATGTGTAAGTATTTTCGAGAAACATGATGAATTACATGAAAACATCGTCTACGTGATACCTTGCTAGGGAAATGCACATGTAAGGTAGTATGAAGACTATTACAAGGCCCCTAGGGAGATAGACGCGCAATAAAATACTTAAAGGGGATCATCAATAGATGGGTAAGGTAGTATGAAGACTATTACCGATGGAATCATTTCTACACAATCATGCCGCTCTAGATCTTTGATACACTTAAGTAACTATGGTTCTAGAGTCTAAACATGCACACATATCGATCAAGAAGCAATATTATTAGGATCTACATACCAATTTACATGCAATCATAAACAAACACTAATAAGATCTAGCCTAGCATGTTAAAGATAAGCAAAGCACAATAACCAATCAAACAATAAGACATATTGAAAGATTAGAGGATAAAAGAATTTCACTATATTGAAACAAGCAAGTAGGAAAGGTACAAAAGGGTTGGGAAATCCTAAAATACTCCCAAAGTTAGCTACACGTCGTTCTCTACCGAACTCCACTCATATTATGCTATATAAAACCCTAAATTCGAGTTTGTATTTATAAGAAAAGGAATCGCGATGGTGTCGCAATAATCCTAACATCGTCGTGCCGAGATATCTTCTAGGGTTACTTTATGACGACTACAGTCCAGACGCCATCACACTTTCTTCTGACGCGGTCGCTTGATCATCTAGACGGCGTCACATGTATTCCTGACGCCATCTCCACCTTCTATAAGCAATCCTTCAAGCCTTCGTTGTGTAAAGTTACAATCTTGTCCCGTTTCTTCTAAAATTGAGCCCAAGTCATGTGTATTTCCTCCAAATGCCATTCAAGTGCTAAAAATGCAAAAAGAAACGATTAAGCATATATTTCAAGTATATTTGCATGATTATAGGGGTTAAATGACCCTAAAAAGTGTATAATATTACACCTCATCAAATACCCCTACACTTGGGATTTGCTTGTCCCCAAGCAAATGAGATTTTCTACCTAGACAATAGCAATATTAGGGGCGTTTAACTTACTTTTTAAAGCTATTCATGGCACAATCAATTAGACCTCATAGCTAAAAGCACAAAAACTATACACTAGCACCTCACAATACGTGTTTGGATTCTCTCTTTCTCTTGGGTGTATAATAAATTATAACAGCATGGGAAATGAAAAGTTTAACACTCATTACCTGTCATAGCATATAAATTACCATAGGCTTGATAAAGGATCAAACCTCTACCGCTAGGCGTAAGTACTAAAAGTTACCATCAAAGAGGTCTTTAAAGGGTTGTGGGGTGTAGGTGTAATATGATAAACATGAAAACAGAAATGGATGGGAAATATTTGGGGGGTGATTTTTTGGGTGAATTTAGGGGTGAAGTGGTCAGCTAATTATCTATAAGAGTACACGTTGATTGGGTTGCTAAGCCAAAGACTCGACCACTTAGACCAAACTATACAAACTCTACACAACTTTACATCGAACTCTTTCTTTTTCTTTTCTTGACTCTATGATAACATAAACATAACATAAGCAAATGGCAACCTGTATGTTTTTTTCTCTTTTTTCATATTTTTTTCTTTTCTCCTTTTTTACACCTTTGCCCTGCCATTTCTTAAATATAATAATACATCACATAGGGTTTATAGATACACCCATACACTTGAGCTTTTACATACTCGATACATGAACTAACTAATGACCCGAATTAAAAGGATCAAAATAACATGGAGACTATCAAACAAACATATGGGGGTATTGACTTAACTTTTCTTTTTCATTCTTCTGCAAAATAAATACTACCATGAGTCTCAATCGTCCCAAAACTGTATTTACAAAGATAAAGACTTAGCAACCATGCATTCAAATAATTAACTTAGGTTAAAACAATAATGTACTAAAAGCGTGTACATACAAGGAAGGCAAGGCGATTTGGGTGTAACAATTGGTTTAAGGGTTTAAACAATGTTCTTCATTAACAATTCAGAATTCATCGAAAAATTACGAGAACTATGAAAAGGAAAGGCTCAAAGGGCTGTACTAGGGGAATCATGCACTAAAAATGAGTGCATGTCAAGGGTTTGGGATAGTTATATAGTCGAGGTGACCATAATAATATTTACAGGTTTAAAACATGGGTTAATCCTAGTGCCTCTTATCATTTAGCAAATCCTAATACTCACTATGCGGTCTCGGGATACATCACTAAAGCAAGTTCTAGAATTTAATACACTACCAGCACACTCTCATATACTTTAAACCGATACCAATGCTCTAGAAAAGGTGACGAAATCACACATGCACAGAGAAATCCATGAATGTGACACATGCAATTGCTCACTCCTTAACTCGAGAAAGATAAAGGTATAAATTATCTTGGGTATCAAAGATGGATACCCGAACTCCTAAAGATCTAGGGACGAACCTCACAATTTGGGGGTGGAATTTTTTTAAGTGGTAGGGTTTTTTGCTAATCATATAGTTCCCTATCCAATGAGACGCTAATAGTATTTAGTTTCACCGGTATGTGCCATAAAAATTTTAAATTTGGGTCAAAATTACCTTATATGCTATGTTTCGATGTATTACTTATCATTTTAGGGACAAAACAAAGACAAATGAAAGATAGTTTCTTAGACTTTTATTTCCCCTACACTTATTAAGAATATTGTCCCCAATGTTCTACAAAGTACCCATAAACGAATAAAGAGAAAAGAAAAGAGAGCGAAAGAAACTAGTACTCTCCTGGTTTTGCTCAATGATGAAGAAGAAACAAATAATCCCGGCTAAATCGTCATCCAAGAATCGTTCACATGAAACTCCTAAGAACTCCCGGGCTTCTCCTTATCAAATATAACCTGCAAATCAAAGACAAAATACAATTATATCTAGCGTAAAATCGGCAGAACAATACATTCAACTATATGAATTAGGGTTTTGACTCTACGAAAACAAAGAAAGGATAGGATGAATGTGTTAATGTAACTGTAGTTTTCTGCAGGCTTTAATAAAATTACAAATTCTGGAAATTATACAAAATTTTCAAAAATTAGAAAAATACGAATTTTATAGTAGCATGCTGGTGACACCGTCAGGATAAATCTTGACGTCGTCTCCACCTACTGTAAAGAAAAAAAATTCTTTTCTTGAAAAATTTCTACACTCAAGTCCAATAAGTGTTAGACAATGATAAACCCCGTAGGTATAATCTTATTAATGACCATTATTTATAATGGTAATACCCTAATACCTTAAACCCACAAATCGGGTTTGGGCCTAATTATCCACTAATACTCTCCCGTAGTGTGAGCGGCAAAATCGTGAAAGCTCAGACTGGAGTAGTAAAGAAAAACAAAACATTAACTTAATAAAAACATTAACGCAATAAGAAAATGAGTTGGCTCGTGACCGAAGCACAAAAAACAATATAAGATTGTGTGGATTTTTGAGCTTAGCACAAATCACCAACACAAATCACGATTGTGTGGATTTGTGACCTTAGCATAAATCACTAACAAAAATCATGGTTGTGTGGATTTGTGACTTTAGCACAATTCACCAAGACAAATGCAACAACTATAACTTTTTTAAGACATACAACTAAATATTAGTAACTTAATAGATAAAACTATTATGTTTTGGATCATTATCACTAATCCCCTTGATGACGTCATCATTAACCAATTAGCATCTTCTTCATCCCAACTGATGTCTGGTACTATTGTGTTTGTATCTATTTTTTATGATACTAAATTAGGATTTTGAGATATGGGTTGTTAAAAAGATTAGATTTTGGAGATGGGTTTTAATGGGTTAAAAAGATTGAATTGTTTGGAGTGGGTAGTAAGATAAAGCCGATTATGAACTTGGAAGTTTTAAAAGTCTGACAGAAAAATTTAGGGTTGAAGGGATGGTGTTTTTAGGGATCGGTGTTTTTAGGGTTTGTTCTCTGATACCATGTTAGACAATGATAAACCTCGTAGGTATAATCTTATTAATGACCATTATTTATAATGGTAAAACCCTAATACCCTAAACCCACAAATCAGGCTTGAGCCTAAGTATCCACTAATAATAAGTACTTCCTGCAAAAATTTACTACAAAAACCACAGAATTTATTAACACAATCACATGACTTAAACAAACACACAAGACGCGAATTAATCTAAATTATTCATTTAACATGTTTGAAATAGTTCTTGTAAACTGGATATTTACCCTACACTTATTATGCAAAATACCTTTAATTGAAATTTAAAACGAAGTTAGAAACAAAACCAAGCATGATTACAAAATTGGTTTCAAACATTTTCGAAATAAACAATGAAGAATTAAAACACACGAAACACCTAAAATGCAAGAAATTAAAAGATTGGGTTACCTCCCAATAAGCGCTTTTGTTTATTAGAGAGTCTTTTAGCTAGGCTCGGAGTACTATCTAGGAATGATGGAAATAATTCAAATTGAGGATATCACTTGGATTCTCTTTTGGGGATAGTATCCTAGTTGTCAGGATTGACTGGAATGCCCTATCAAACTTTTCTCCATCGGGGTCAATTAATTCAATCCTAATGTACCATGCACCATCTACTTCCTTTGGTGGCCTATCCCAATACATCTTATTGTTTATTACCTCTTCTGACTCCCACATGTTTTTTTCAAGTTATGGGTATGGTCCCTAGGAATTCTATCATTTTCTGAAACACTAAGATATCCTTAAAAGGGTTGACCTCAGTATCTTTAGCAATTTACCACTCCCCGAGTAATTGTGTAACCTTTGCCCTTTTTGTGTTTTGAATATTTCATTTTAGTCCTTTGACTATTTGACTTTTATCAGTTTATTTTGTTGAGAATTGTGATAATTTATGGCTATTTGTGAATAATATTCCTTTTTGGAAGGTATTATTATGTTATTTGTATTTCGGGTGGTTGACCCGTGAATTTTCGAGAAATGCAGAAAAACGAGTCCTGACACGTCCGTTGATGTCCAAATGAGTTTTTAAAGGTTTAAAGTGAAAATATGTCAAGTAAATACTCTAAGTTATTGGAAATGTATTTTTAAAGTGAATAAAAATGCTAAGTAACTTTAGGGAGTATTTTACGATTGAGTTTTACGAGCTTTTAAGTGATCCCGACACAAAAAGAAAGACCCGAACCCTCCTAGGATTCTATGGTCGGTCGAACACCCCTTGGAGACAAGGAGGCACATTTTTAGGACTTGTGTTTGTTAAGGACACTAGATATTTGTTACCATCCATTTTCAAACATAACATTCACACACAAAAAAAAACATTTTTCTCTCCTCTCCACCTTGCTCTCTTCGTCCGAAACCAACCCACACACCAAACACTTACAAATTTTTTCATTTGATCAAAACATGAAGACATAAAGATTTAGGGTTGATTCTTGTACGCGGGTTAACATTTAAACAGCGTGTGGGTTGTCCGGTTCATGTCGAAATCTATATTTTTGAAGATTTTCTTATAAGTTTCTAAAATTAATTTTTGTTTGTCATTTTGAGTTTTTATTGATGCATAGATGCTAGTTGTTGGATCGATTAACTGAATAGATCTAAACCTTCAGCTTGCAAAGAGTTTGTTCCTTTAGATAATTCTAAAGTAACAATATTGAAACACTGAGTGAACACTATTGATTATGCGGAATCTAATCAATAATGCTAAGAAGAACAATAATAAATACCACAGAAGAACTTTTATATTAAACTTTGAATCTGCCTAGGTTACAGATTACAAACTATGATTACTATTCGATCATCTATAACTTTGTGTAGAAACCCTTATATCTACTAACTATGCCTAGGGTTCCTTTTATAGACTAAGGAAACCCTAATGGGCTTTACAAAACGCGTATAAAGATAATGCATATCCTTTCCTAAGATATCTCATGCATATCTTTAACTCTAACTAATTTCTGCGTAAGCAGACTTAACTATTACATAAACAGTATTAACTATTTAATACTGCCAGTACTAACTATGATAAACCTTCTACCAGTACTAACTATTATACTAGCAGAACTAACTATAATACTAACAGAATTAAGTCTGTTATACAAAATTCCTAACAATCCTCCCCTAAACTTGAACTTCACTTGTTAACTTCAAGTTTCTTCAGTTGTCTTTAGTTTGGGCTTTTGAGAATTGTATCCAAGCATGTCTTTAAGTCCTTAGCTTCTCTTGAATGATGATCTGTTTGATGTTCTTTGAAAAACCAGATCATACTTTGTCTTTTAGTCTTTGTCTTCTCTTCACAGCTACACAGCAACATCCAACTAAGTTGGCTTTGTAGTTTTTGGCAAACTACCAGCCATCAACGGATTTGATATGTCTTTACCATGAGCCGTTTGCTATGGACTAGTCAATGCTTCATTGCAATAACAAGGTGCATTGATAACCTTATAGTTTTTAGCAAACTATCAGCTATCAACGGATTTGAGATCTCTTTACCAGTAGCCGTTTGCTCTGGAGTAGCCAATGCTTTAGTGCAATACTATGGTGCATTGATTACCATACAGTTTTTGGTAAACTGTCAACCATTAACGGATTTGAGAAGTCTTTACCAAAGCCGTTTGCTTTGGACTAGCCAGTTCTTATGCCTATTAAGCATGGTGAACTGATGACCATTTGTTGTGTGGTGGTTAGCCAACACCCAAACCCTTCTCACTTCCATTATAGTCTATAGTTTCCAAAAATATGCCCACTGCTACTAAGATACTCATCACTTTCTTATTCCAGCTTGCTTCTCAATCATCTTTAAGAGTTGATAACAAACTTCATCCATTGTCCCATCTAGAAGCTTCATCTTTAGCATTATTTGGCAAGCATCTTTTAACAAAGGATATTTTCTATCTGCTAACATATATATAGTAGATGCATCCAATGTTAAGCAGTGTATAACACAAGTAGGATAATACCTCTAATTAATTATCTTTTATTGAAGTGGCAAACACCAGATTGCATCATCACTAAGAGGTGGATCAAACATGGTCTTGAGATCACCCCAAAGTACTCTATCATACATCTCTTCTGGTGTATTTGCTCCATACTTCTTTATCACCAATATGTACAACTCAACAAGCTCATCTTTTGAAAAATCTTTAAGCATAGCTCCAAAACTCATATAAATATTATCAGAACCATCTTTTCTTATGATCTGATAAGCAACCTTTTGACTTGATTGAGAAATGATCTTCCAATTTACAATAGTAGGAGGTTTTGTAGCAGTTGGAATAACATCTACTCCAATCTCTGATTCTGATAAAGCATCTTTGACTTTATCTTTCACATATGATTTTCTTTCCTTATCTTGTGCAGTCTTGTCAATATTTATTCCATTTTTTGCCTTTTGCTTCCTTCTCATTCCTGTTTTCTTAACTGGCACTTCAGTTTCTTCTTCTTTTACAACTTCATCTTTTCCTTTTGTGATTGGAGCATCCTCAATGTCAATCTTCTGTTTCTTTGAAGTTTCTTGTTCTAGCTATAATCCATGTCTTTTTACTCTTGCTTCAGTTTCCATTGGCACAAAATTTTCAATACTCTTCACCAATTTTTCAAATTCAGTCTTGAGCTCATTAAAAGTAAGTTTCTTCAATTGAGTCAATTTCCATGAGCTTTGGTTTCTGACGAAGGTACTCATGTAATCTCTTTGCTGTGCCTGTGTCATTGGCTTGCTTTTTTTTGCCTTAGCCTTTTGTTCAGCATAAAACTTCTTTTTCTGATTGATCATTTCCACCATCCTTTTAGCAAAATATTCACCAGTCATATTTTCTCCTTGTAAACTCTTGGTTAGTTCTGCATTTGCTTCAAGTTTTGCCCTGATGGTATCCCAATCCTCTTTAGTATAATTCTAAGCAGCTTCTTGAACTTCTGCTTTTCTTTTCTTTTGTTGTTCTGATAATTCTTCCTCTTCTGTCATTCTTTTGGCTATCATTTTATCTAAATGAATCTGCTTTGCAACTTCTTCATCCATTTGAGCTTGCAATCTTATATCCACTTCCAATCCAATTGCTTTTTGTCTTATTTGTTCTTTAGTCTTATGAGTAGCCTGAATATCCTCTTCAACCATCTGAGCTTTTCCTTCTCTTCTACCAGTATCATCTTTAGCACTACCAGTATTAACATCTTCAATACCAGTATTAATCTCAAATCTGCCAGTATTAATCTCATCCTCAGCATCCAATCCAGTATTAATCTTTTTAGCCACAGACCTTGCTCTCCTCCTATATCTCTTACCTTTATCAGTTGATTTTACCTTGCTAACACCCTGAGAAGCAACCTTTGACAATGTTTTGGCTACCTCTAAGATTGTAGGACTGATATCTTCTTCTTGAGCCTCCCCTGAATCTTTTGTAAGAGTAACAAAATCTGTTGATTTCTCTTACCAAAGAAACTAGAGGATCATCATCAATATCCTGAATTATCCTCCCCTGATCCTCTGGTTCTTCACCCTCTAATTTAGATATTACCACCTTCTGTGTCTTTCTTTTTAATTCCTTTTCCAGAAGCTTTACCCTTTTAACAAAGGTAAGAACTGCCTTTCCATAAGTTGTCTTTGTCTGTTGCAGCTCTGTCTCCAAAGTTTCAATTATGGTCACCAACTTAGGTATAATATCCATCAATTCTTTAAGGTGCATATTGTCCTCGTCAATTCCTGATGTATTACCTTCAGGGAGAGGTGCTTCATAGGACCTAGGTGGTGAAAAATGAGGTGGTGAAAAAGGTGGTGATTGATGTGGTGAATGAGGTGGTGAATGAGGTGGTGAATGAGGTGGTGATTGAAGTGGTGAATGAGGTGGTGAATGAGGTGGTGATTGAAGTGGTGAATGAGGTGGTGAATGAGGTGGTGATTGAATAGGTGGTTGGGATGTGAATGATATTGGATCAACATGTGTGTGATGGGGTTCAGCTGGTTGTGCTGAGCTTTTACCTTGATCCACGACTGCCCCTGCCAACATAGTAGGCATCAATGGTACAATATCCCCTGTATAACCCCTTTTCATGTTTGCAAAAAGCTTTTTGGTCAAAGTTGGGGCTAAATACTTTCCTTTATGTTCAGTATTAATGTCTAAAATAATTTGTAAAAATCTTAGATACATTAAAATTTTTGTATTACTCTCTAGGTTATGAACCATCCCATCAAAAATCATTTTAGAAAAATTATAAACCTTATTGCTAGATAGATAGATTAATGCAGTAGCAATAATACTACCAAATTGATCCCATCCACCAGACTTAAGGCTTAAGCAGTGTAAAATATGATGGATTAGAAATTTCCATTGGGGTGTAAAATTCTTTTTCTAAAAAGTTAATTTACCCTCAGTAACATACCCCAATGTGGCTAATCCATCATATATTTCAGCATTAGATAAATTATGTATTCATGTAGCATCTGCCAATTGAAGTTTACTTCTGACAGATGCCTCAGTAATAGTATATTCTTTAGAGTCTATAGATGCTACTAATTGTTGAGTCCCATTAGCAAGTGTTCTGACTGTGGCAGTTTGCCAAAAATGTTTGACTGGAGAGTCATAGATAGTAGGATTATGAGTTAAGGCATACTGAGAGATATACCTTTAAGAAAATCTACTACCTCAGTGAAACCAACACTTTCATTTGGTTTCTTCAGGAAAGCAACCATATTATGCTTGTCTGAGTACTTTAGGTTGGCCATATGGACTTATTGATGAACAGAAATCGTAAGAATGTAAATTCTAATCCTGGGTTTGATTCGAGTGAATTACTAAGTGCTGGTAGAGAGAGGGAATTAAGATTTCATCGATGAATAACAAGGTTTCTTATTAGACCGTGTGTAAAAGAAGTTTCTTTAGAGTAAAAAAAGATATTTTATTGAAGAAACAGTAATTATCCAAATAGAAAACCTCTGTTAGAAGTACGCGCCGTAAAAATCTCTAACGGTAATATATAAAATAAGAAAAGTCAATTTTTCCTCACCAGCACCAACGATCATCTACCAGTATTAAAATTAGTCTACCAGTACTAATATAGTCTACCAGAATAAACATATACTCTACCAGCATTAACTTATAGTCTATCAAAATTAACTTTAAGTCCACAGAATTAACAAGTAGTCCACCAGAATTAACTTGTAGACTACTAGAATTAACTCTAATACTTAGTACGTATAGACCATATATGAGTAGAATTTGCCAGCACTGCATCTATCCATCCTCAAATCCATGCTTATCCTGAAAAGTTAGTGCAAAAACAAGAAAAATGCTACAATATACCATGAACTTGAACTAAATAAATCCAAACTACTAGCATTAATACCCTAGCAGTATTAATGTAAACTAGAAGTAGTTACTAGTCTTTACAAACTGTATAATTTAACCTCCCCTCAAATGTAACTACAGATTTATCATTCAACGCTTACCCACTAAAAAGTTTTAAACCTTAACATCAATCCTTCGTGAAGGTCTGCAACATTTGATCAGTGTGAATCTTGGAGAACATCTATCAATCTCTTTCTCATAACAATCCCTTATGAAGTGATGTCAATCTCAATGTGCTTGGTTTTTGAGTGATAGACTGGATTCTTGACCTCACTTGGTGCTTCTCATTGTTAATATGGATTTTGGTGTTCATGAAATTTTTTTTAAAAGCCATAATCTCATCATTTGGTTTTGTATCCATAGTACTTGCCCACCAACATGACAGGCTGCAACATATCTTCTGCCCTCAGTCAGTAGAATTTGCCACAATTGTCAGCCTTTTTTTGCACTGTCCAAGGATATGAGGGGGGGATCTTTATTTCTACCAAGAAATTGACATCCACCAGTTGTTGATTTCCTGTCAAGGCTGGCTCCTGCATAATCACTATCTGAAAAAGCTTCTAGTTCAAAAGGGGAATCCCTAAGATACCATAACCCTAGTTTGGGTTAATGTTTGAGATATCTAAAGATCCTCTTTACAGCATGTAAACATAAGCTGTTTTGAGTGACTTTAAACCTGCACAGCACAGACAGCAAACATGATGTTCTGGCCCTTGATGCATTCAATATATATTCAGGAACCAATCATTGAATTCGATATATTCATGCACTCTACCCTATAACACCACTGCAAATCTTTAAACCAAGGGTTTGTTTGATCAATAAAGAGTAGTAGCTGTTTTGATAGCAAAATAATCAAAATCTTGAGAATGTCAACTACATACTTGTCTTGAGTAATGAAGATTCCATCAGGTTGTTGCTTCACCTGTTGTCCCAAAAAGAATGTAAGCTCTCCCATGGAACTCATCTGGAATCTTTTGTGCATAACTTCTTCAAATTCAGTACACATAGACTTCTTAGTAGAGCCAAATAATGTCAACTACATAGACTTTTTGGACCAACCATAATGTCACTCAATATTCTTCTTAAAACAGGTTTTGTCTATGGTACCTCTTCTAAAACCATTCTCCAGCAGGAAAGAAGAGAGTGTCTCATACCAAGCTCTAGGAGCTTGATGTAGACCATAAAGAGCTTTAACCACCTTATAGACTTTGTTTGGATGAGCAGGATCAACAAAGCCTAGAGGTTGATGAACATACACCTCTTCTTCAATTGTGCCATAGAGAAAAGCACTTTTAACATCCATATATGATGCAAAGGCTAAGAACAGCCTGATTGCCTCTATTCTAGCAACAGGTGCAAAAACCTCATCATAGTCTATTCCTTCTTCTTGTCTATGACCTTGAGCTACAAGCCTGGCTTTATTCTTCACAACAATGCTTCTCTCATCTCTCTTGTTTCTGAAAACCCACTTAGTGCCAATTGCCTTCTTTCCAAAAGGCAAATCCACAAGTATCCAAACCTGCTGTAACTTGAACTGGAGCAATTCCTCTTGCATTGCTTCAACCCAGCTTTCATCCTTTAAGGCTTGTGATATAGTCTTGGGTTCTTCTTGAGAGAGAAAACATGCAAACAAACAGTTCTGATGATCCTTGTGGTTTGTTCTGTTCTGTTTGTGAATGTAACTTACCAAGGCTTGTTGTGCTGAAGAAGCCTTTTGAATCTTCCCTCTTGTTTGAACTGCTGATGTAGGATCTCCTAGAATTTGTCCTTTTGGATGATCCTTATGAATTCTGAGTGTGGGAATAGGACTGACAGCAATGGTGTTATCCATGTTGTTGAAATCAGCCACTGCACCCACATCTTCATCATCATCATAAGCTCCATTGAATATTCCATCATTTGGGAGAGTATCAGAAGCATCTTCCAAGTCAGGCATATTTGGATCAATGGGTAAATCAGCATTAGGGAGAGTAGATGCATCAATAGGTATTTTGCCTCCAAGATAGACAAATGATGATTCATCAGCATTTGCACCTGTGGAAGTACTAGCAGCACTAACATTGGGTGTGTTAGACCTATCAGTACTAACAAATGATCTATCAGTACTAATAAATGGCCTATCAGTACTAACAGATGGCCTATCAGTACTAAGTTGGTTAGTACTGGTAGCTTGAGCTGCCTTCTTTTGAGATGCAATTCTCCTCTTTTCTTCTTCAAAGGCTTGTCTTGAAACATCATCCATAGCTTTAGCAGCCAATTCCTGAGTAATCATCATCTCAAGTTCATCTTGCAAATCTTTTTCATTTTCTTGCATCTGATGTTGTTCTTCCTTATCAGCAACATCCTCTGAATCTTGGACATCCTTGTCTGAAGAAGCATTTTCAGAAGGTTTTTCTTGTGCATCCTGAACAACATCCTTTACTAGAATCCTTGTCCTATGAGGTTGTAGTGGAAGCAGTATGTATTCCTGAGTAGGTCCTATATCTTTTCCTGATGAACCTGCAATATAAGAATCTTGTGTACCTGCATCCACATTAACCTGATTTTCTACACTAACAGGAATATAATTCATTGAATTGGTGAGAAAATCAAGATCAAACATCCAATTAGGACCAGTTCCTGCCACATTTGGTTGATCTTTAAGAAAATTAATGTGCATATTCTCTTCTACCCTTTTGGTCTTTTTGTTGTATACTCTAAAGGCTTTACTAGAGGTAGAGTATCCAAGCAAATAACCTTCATCAGATTTTCCATCAAATTTGCCCAAGGAATCTAAGGTGTTCAAAATAGTCAGGAGGCACCCAAAAGGTCTCATAAAACTAATACCAGGTGATTTACCTATTAATAGTTCATAAGGTGTCTTATTTTGAGGTTTAGTCACTAATACCCTATTCAATACATAGCAAGCAGTATTAACTGCCTCTGCCCAAAATGGGATAGGTAAAAGTGAGTCTGCTAACATAGTTCTAGCTGTCTCAATTAGGGTCCTATTTTTCCTTTCTGCAACACCATTCTGCTGTGGAGTTCTAGCTACACTAAACTCCCTTTTGATTCCTTTCTTAGCACAGAATTCATTCATAGCATGATTCTTAAACTCTGTCCCATTATCACATCTAATTATTTTAACATTATGATTCAATTATTTTTCTAAGCCTATGATAAGATTACAAAGGATTTCAGATGTTTCATCCTTTGTAGCTAAGAAAAATACCCAACTAAACCTGCTGAAATCATCAGTCACAACCAAGCAATACCTTTTCACATATGCTTCTCTTTCCTTGTTGAACTCATCTTGTGTAGTCGTATTAACTACTGCTCTTTTCCCAGCAGTAGTCATGTTTTTGACCCCAAAAGTTTTAACATATTATTTTAAGTCTTTGGGTCTAAAGGCTGGTTTTGTGTAGTAAGACCTCTTGATAGGTGAACATGAGCCTTTTGGTTTTACATTGTCCATTCTTGGGTAAATAGGTCTAGAAGCATAACCAGGCCTAGCAATACTAATACTTAGACTAGCAGTACTAACAAGCCTAGCAGTATTAATACTTGGCCTAGCAGTACTAACAGGCCTAGCAATATTAATACTTGGCATACCAGTACAAATAGGTCTAGCAGTACTAACACTTGGTCTAGCAGTACTAATGCTTTGCCTAGCAGTACTAACAAATCCTGTTCTTGTTAGTACTCCTGATGGGACAAAAGTCTTACTTAAATGTGGGTATTTTAAAAAGTTTTGATGATTAACCCTTTTGGTTTTGTCCCATACTCGTTTGCCCTCCCTTTTACCACTATTAACCACATTTTTTAGATTAGACTCTTGACTCTTTTTGTCCTGGAAATTACATCTTTGATCAAGTGGTCAGTACTTTTACAAACAAAACAAGCTTTTACTTTCCTAAACACA
>BQNB010106860.1:0-23298 GCA_026074375.1 Tanacetum coccineum | reverse complement strand
TCTTGTGATACGTGTCAAAGACAAGGCAAAATTTCACAACGATATGAGATGCCTCAAAACGCTATTCAAGTTTGTGAAATCTTTGATGTATGGGGTATTGATTTTATGGGACCATTTTCATCTTCACATGGGAATAAATACATCCTCGTAGCCGTTGATTATCTTTTGAAGTGGGTGGAAGCAAAGGTGCTCCCCCACAAATGATGCTCGAGTAGTGGTTAAGTTTTTGAAATCTCTTTTCGCTCGATTCGGAACACCAGAGCTATTATAAGCGATCATGGGACCCATTTTTGTAATGATCAATTTGCTAAAGTAATATCTAAGTATGGGGTCACACATCGTCTTGCTACCGCTTATCACCTTCAAACGAGCGGTCAAGTGGAGGTGTCCAATCGTGGCTTGAAACGTATTCTAGAAAGGACGGTTAGAGAAAATCGTGCCTCATGGTCTGACAAACTAGATGACGCTTTATGGGCATTCCATACCGCTTTTAAGACACCGATTGGTTGTACGCCTTACAAGTTAGTGTACGGAAAGTATTGTTATTTACCTATCGAGTTAGAGCATAAAGCATATTGGGCTTTGAAACATGCTAATTTTGATCTTAAAACCGCGGGCAATCACCAAAAGCTTCAACTTAATGAACTTAATGAGCTTCGTGATCAAGCTTACGAGAATTCTTTGATATATAAAGAGAGGACGAAGAAGCTTCACGACTCTAAGATCAAAAACCGCATTTTCAATGTTGGTGATCGAGTTTTACTCTTCAACTCTCGTCTAAAGATATTCTCGGGAAAGCTTAAAACTCGTTGGTCAGGACCTTTCACCATCCCCAAAGTTTTTCCATATGGAACCATCGAGTTATCTCAACCCGATGGTCCAAACTTTAAGGTGAATGGTCATCGTGTAAAGTATTACTTCGGAGGGGACTTATCACCCAAGGTAGTTCATGATCTCCATACTTTCCCCAATGATGAATGAATTCAAGGATCGAGTCAAGCTATGTGACTCGGTTACTAAAAACAAAGCGCTTAGTGGGAGGCACCCCATGCTTATCCTTCTATCTTCTTTCTTATTTCTATTGTGATGTGAGGAGGCTTGTACTCTTCCGATTCTTGTTGTTTGTGCTTGTGATTGTTTGCAGGATTAACCCAAAATTTTCTGAAGACTCTCGTGTTCGGTGTTTTGTCCTGGTCCACTCGAGCTTCCTAGCCTTTGCTTGCCATTAGTTTGGGGAAATCCGATATCCTAAAGATTATTATCGACTAACATCTATCTTGTAGCATACTTGTAAACGGTTGAGATTTTGTGATCTTTCTTTCTTGCTTGGATTATGCTTTCGACTTTTTGAGTTCTTGTATGGGGTCTTAAGTCTTAGGCTAGGAAACATTGAGGACAATGTTTAATTTTAGTATGGGGTAGTATGTCTTCGATATGATTTGACCTACCTTTGCTCGTTGTTCTAACGCATACCTCCGTTTCCTAAAATATATTTTAAAAAAAGAAAATTTTAAAAAATTTCAAAAATAAAATAGGTGTTTTGTCACAATTTTGACTATCCTGCTGGGTAGAATAAGAATAAATTTTGACTCGACCGAGCGTGTTGAGCTCTAGCCTTGGTTCTTTACTTTTAGGCTTAAGCGTTCTCGGAAATTCGCAAAAAACAAAAATGATAGTGTTATAGTATGCGTGAGATGCTATAACAAGGATTATTTGGAATTCTTAAGAGCTCATGTATGTTAATTTGTGTTTTTTCTCCCATAAGCTCCTAACCGAAATAATAACACGTACTGTTTTTGGAGATTAAACTTAAATCAACAATTTTTATGTAGTATATAGCAAATATTTTAGTCTTAGTTCAAACTTATACTTGAATTTTTCAAAAAGAAGTCTTCTCTATATAATACCTGAAAAGGAATGATTAAGTACCTATTTTGGGCATAAATGCATGATTTAGGGGGTTAAACGACCCTGAAAAAGTGTATAAAATGACACCTCATCAAATACCCCTACACTTGGGATTTGCTTGTCCTTAAGCAAATGGGCTTTTCTACCTAGAAAATAGCAATATAAGGGTCATTTTACCTACTCTTTAAAAGTATTTTACAACACAACCTTCTAGACCTTGTAATTAAAAGCACGGAAAGTATATACTAGCACCTCACATAAGTGTTTGGGATTCTCTCTTTCACTCGGTTGTATAATAAATTATAACATAAGAGGGAAACGGAAAATCAACACTCATTACTTGTCATAGTAGATAAATTACCATAGGCTTGGTAAAGGATCAAACCTCCACCTTTAGGCGCAAGCATTATTCATTACTATCTAAGAGGTCTTTTAAAGGGTTGTGGGGTGTAGGTGTAAGATAGCATATAATGGAAACGGAAACGGATGGGATACATTTGGGTGGTGACTTTGGGTGAATTTGGAGTGAAAGGGTTAGCTAATTATTTACACGAATACACGCTGGTTTGGTTGCTAAACCAAGACTCGATGAAGATATACAAACTCTACACAACTCTACATCAATCTTTTTTTTAATAACATAATACATCACACCGTGTGGTTTATAACACGTACCCTTACACTTGAGTTTTTACATGCTCGATATTTACAATCTAACTAATGACCCGATTTGGGGTGGATCAAAATAACATAGAGATCATCTAACAAATATATGGGGGTATTGACTTAACTTTTCTTCCCCATTCTTACACAAAATAAATACTACCATGAATCCCAATCGTCCCAAAACAATATTTACAAGGATAAGGACTTAGCAACCGTGTACTCAAATAATTAACTTGGGTTAAAAAAATAATGTACTAAAAATAAGTACATACAAGGTGGGCTAAGACGATTTGGGTGTAACGGTTGGTTTAAGGGTGAAAATGCTCTTCATTAATAGTCCGGCTTAACTAGAAAATTACGAGAACTGTAAAAAAGGATAGGCTCGAAGGGTTGTACTAGGGGTATCCTACACTAAAAATGAGTGCATGGCAAGGGTGTGGGATAGTTATATGATCGATGTGACCATCATAACAATTACAAGTTTAAAATATTGGTTAATCCTAATGCCTCTTATCAAGCAAATCCAAATACTTACTGTGCGGTCTCGGGATGCATCACAAAAACAGGTTCTAGAATTTAATATACTACCGGTATACTCTCATAATTCTAAAGAAACCAATACTAATGTTCCAGAAAAGGTGACAAAACCACACATACATATCCGTAACGACGAAATATACACACATGATTGCTCACTCCTTAACTCGAACAAGCTAAAGGTATAATATCTAAGGGCGAACCTCACAATTTAGGGTTGGAATTTGATCGTATTTGTGCTAGTAATATAAATTCCTATCCATGAGATGCTATTAATACTTGGTTTTCGTTAGTATGTGTCATAAATTTTTTTAAATTTGGGTCAAAATCACCTCTTATGCTATGTTTCGATATAGTGACCCCTTAATTTAGGACAAAGCAAATCGGCAAATGATAAGAATAGGTTTTAAGACTTATTTCCCTACACTTAGTGAACATTGTCCCCCAATTATCTATAGAAGTACCTAAACAATGAAAATAAAAGGAAAGAAACTAGTTACTCCCTCTTGGTTTTGCTCAATAATGGAAAAGAAAAATGCGGATAACTGGTTTAATCGTTCATCCAAGAATCATCATGAAAACTTTCCTAAGAAATTTCCAGCTTTTTTCATCAAATATAACCTGTAATCAAAGACAAAGACAACTATACCAAGCATAAAATGTGCGATATACAAATATACTATATGAATTTAGGGTTTGACTTGATAAAGCAGTAAAGATAGGATGAGAGAATTGTTAAACTTATTGGTTTTGCAGGTTTATAACAGAAAATTACATATTTTAAATGTTATGCAAGTTTTATTTTCAAAAACAATTAAAAACGTTAAGTTTTCTGGACCTGGGCGTTTGACGTCGTCAGGAGAATCCTGACCCCGTCACATGTGTCGTGGTGACGGCGTCGCGTGTAAATCGTGACGCCGTCTCCACGTTATGTGAAAACAAAATTTTTATTTTTGATGAAAAATTTCCTGCACTTGATTCCATAAATTAATTCCTGTACAAATAGCTGCATAAAACTTGAGATTTGACAATTTACTCATATGACTCAAAACTGACGCGAATTAATCTAAACAAATTATTTAACATGCTTGAACTTGGTTTAAAAACCGGATAGATTCCCCTACACTTATTATTTTCAAAATATCTTTGATTGAAATTAAGATGAGGTTAAAAACAATACAAAGCATGATTACAAGATAGAGTTCGAACATGATAGAATAAAATGAAAAGAGTAAAACACATGACACTCCTAATTGCGGGAAAAGTAAATATTGGGTTGCCTTTCAAGAAGCGCTTTCATTTATTTACGAGTCTTGTAGCTAGACTCGAAGTCACACGTCCTTACATGACTTCTCGGATGCTCACGTGTCCACGAACGAGTCATTCTTTCATACTTTCATCCACTTGGTATTCGGGTCCTAGGTTTAAGCATTTCTTGTACATAAATTTGTGCTTTTCATGAGGATGCCTAAGTCCGTTCATCAAATCGTTTTGGCTAAGTTCTAACAGTGGTGGGACCTTACTCCAATTAAAGTTCTTGAGCCTAGGTATTGTACGTGGCATCCTATATGTGTATGTGTCAAAGATTTTAGTGAATGAGACCAATCCTTTAGCGACGTCATATTTGAGCTTAGTGATTTTTCTAAAGGGTCTGCCCATCAAGACTTCAGCCATGTCGCTCATGATAAACTCTCCTATGTCTTCTAACACAACAAAATCCGTGATATAGGTGAAACTCCCAACAAACACGTAAACATCCTTAACGACGACAACTAGGTTCTTTCTCGTCCCCTTTATTCCTTTTACCATTATTGTATTGTAGGCTTTATGCGAGATAATATTCATTGGTAAAAAAAAGTCAAGATAGGCAGTAAACTTCCTAAAGCCTATCATGCATTTGAATGTTAGGTCATCCCCATCCAAACTATTAATTATTCTTTCTCGACGTAGTGTCCCCGCATTTTCGTACTTAATTAGCTCATTAAGAACTTCACCATCATCCGAGTCATTGTCTGAATGAGGAAAGGGAGGTGTATCTACCGCTTCATCATCGGACTCAAGGTTATTCATATTGGTATCAATAGGTTGATTGGCAAAGTTGTTAAGAAATTGTTCAATACTCTCTAGGCAAGAGTCAACAAAGGTCGAAATCACATGTAGCTCATGGAGCTCTTGGTTAATTTGTGCGTGCAACGCAATTGGTAGGACAAGACGATTATTGGTAGGTGGTGGATTCGCGTTCTCCATGATGAAGAGTGGAATAGTTAATGGAAATTACGAACAAACACACAAAGAAAAGATAGACTACGAGAAAGCTAATATGTGGAAATTAAATCTTACTTGAAAGGATTCAAGCAAGTAGAACTAAGCTAAACTATGATCAAAACCTAACTATTCCCCGGCAGCGGCGCCAAAAACTTGTTGCGGTTGTCGTAAGGGACTTCTACAAGAAGTTTTACAACTCCCTAGGCAGTGTACCTAACTGTTGTAGTGTAGTATAGGCAAGACTCGGGGGTTGTTATCGTTCTCTAGGGGAATAGGTTGGGAAGGCTTGATCACGGTCTAACAGAATTCTAGGGGTTAAGAGAAGATTATTTTTGTGTTTTTATATTTTATGAAAGCAGTAAATCATATGTTTGAGAGGTTGGTTTGGTTTTAGCTATTAAACTAAATATAACTTTAAGCTACTGGTGATAACAATATAATAAAATATTATGTTTATTTAATCATGTATTACTTACTAGATTGCTTCTCCTAGTGTTGTTGCTTTGTCACACTTTTGATGATCTATGTAAATATTTCCTAAGTCATGAACGAATTACACGAACCCGCCATCTATTTAATATTCCGTTAAGGAAACGCACAAGTAAGGTAGTATGAAGACTATTACAAGGCCCCTCAGAGTATATTAAATGCATTTGAAATATATTAAGAGTGGATCAACCATATAAGGGGCAAGGTAGTATGAAGACTGTTACCTGATGGTATCCTTTCTACACAATCATGTTTTCCTAGACATATCAACAGCGATACAGACAAAAGCTGGTTTTTTAAGACCTAACATGCATATTCATTACAAGAAGCAACACCACTAAGATCTACATCCTAGGTTTCATACAATCATATATAAACACAATAGAAGGTTTAGCCAAGCATGTTAAAGATAAAGCAAGAACAATAATGAATCAAACAACACATAAAGATATTAAATGATTAAGATAGTCTTACTTGATTAAAAAATGAATTGAGGGAAGTACAATAGGGTTTTGAGGCCCTAAAATCGTCCCTAATAGCTGTTAAATGAACTAGGGTTCGTCCATTTCTTTTACTCTAAACTTACACACTTAAAACCCTAAAAACGGATTTGTATATATAGGAAAATCGCTGTGACGGCGTCGCGTTTTAATCACAACGCCGTCATGAGTATAATATTCTAGATATTGTAACACCGTCGTCGCGTTTTTATCAAATCGCTATGACGGCGTCGCGTTTTAATCACAACGGCGTCGCGTTTTAATCACAACGCCGTGCATTTTGACGCCGTCTTGAGATCTTGTAACGCCGTCTTGGTATGAGTTGTGACGGCGGCACGTGTAATCTGTGACGCCGTCTCTAGCTTCTGAGTAGAAATTCTTAAGAGATGTTGGTGTAGGTCCGTAGTTTTGTTTGTTTCTTCTCTAAATGAGCCCAAGTCATATGTATTTCCTCCAAATGCTTTCCAAATGTTGAATACCTGAAAAGGAACGATTAAGTACCTATTTTGGACACAAATGCATGATTTAGTGGGTTAAATGACCTCGAAAAAGTGTATAAAATGACACCTCATCAAACGCCATTTGGTTTAGTTCACCAAAGTTGACATGGATTGATTTGAAAATCAACCTTGTTCTCTTGTTGTAAACACTATATCCTTTAGATTGAGTAGTATATCCCACAAAAATACAAGCATCACCTTTTTCTTTCATTTTATCTAGATTCTCACCATCTCTTGCTATGTAACATGTGTAGCCAAAGATATGAAGGAATTTAAGAGCATGTTTTTGTTCATTTATTATGTGATATGGTGTCTTTTCATGTCTTAGGATTATGAGTGAATGGTTTTGGGTGTAACATGCGGTTGTAATTGCTTCAGCCCAAAGGAATAGTGGAAGTTTAAAAGCAGAAAGCATTGTTCGAGCAGTCTTAACTAGAGTGTGGTTCCGTCTTTCGGCAACGCCGTTCTGTTCAGGGGTTCAATCAATTTTTGTTTGGTGATTAATTCCTTCTTCTTCAAAGTAGGTTTGTAGTGTCTTGTTTAAGAACTCAGTGCGTCTGTCAGTACGAACTTCCCTTACATAAGCTTGATGTCCTCTTTGAATCATCCGTAGAAAGTTGATGAGAACCTCTGAAGTTTCATCCTTGGATCTCAGAAAGTGAGTCCATGTATAACTTGAGTAATCATCTACAACCACTACAATGTATTTCTTTACATTTATACATTCTACCCTCATGGGACCACATTAGTCCATGTGTAGAAGATGTAACCATCCTTTTGAGCTTGGGACTATTTTTGTCTTAAAGTTGCTATGTTTAGATTTTCCCAACTCACAAAAGGAACAAATATGATCTTTTACATACTTCAACTTTGGAAGGTCGTTCACAATATCTTTCTTTTAAAGCAGTTGATGGTATCGAAGTTTAAGTGAGAGGGACGATGATGCCACAACCATGCTTGTGTCCACGAGTAGCTGTAAGTAAGTTGTTTCCCTTAAGATCTCTAACAAAACATGTAGACTTCCTTAATGCAACTTCTAAATCCGCATTACAAAACTGACAACAAAAAAGAGATTGTGGTTTAGCCCTTCGACGTAGTAAAACCTTTTAATCGTGACATTCTTTTAAACCAAATCTCCATATCCATGCATTGGTGCAAATTGATCATTTCCAAACCGGGCCTTACCCAAAAATTGCTAAAAGAAATTAATCAGAATTTTAAGATTCCAAGTCATGTGCTTTGTGCACCCAGAGTCGACGATGAATCGGATGATTTATACGATATGTAAAAGAATTAGAAGACGATGAAGAATTGGACAAATTGGATGTCACACCCCGCTAAAGCGGAAACGCGAGGTGTGGCATATTAATAAACATCACAAAAGATGATAGATAGAAACACCATACATGATTAAGTTAAATACAAATTATCAATAATTCCAAAAACGAGCTTAAAAGTACATGATACAACATAAATTATCTTTCATCCGACCATGACATTTCCAAAAGAAGCAAGTTTTCCACTTTTGGTAGGTTACCTGAAAAGCATGATAAAAATGGTCAACTATTGAAAATAGTTGGTGAGCTAACAGGAATATGTACACAAAATATAGTTTCAAAAAATATAGAATTGTCCAATAATAGAGTCCAAAACAATAATAAGTTATCAAAACAAGTCATGAATCTGAAATGATTTAAGTTTCCAAATCAAGTTTCCACTATCTAAGGTAACATAATACAAGTCAATCGTATGTATGTTATAGTGTTTATGTGAGGTCACTACTTAAACGAATCCGCCACATCCAAAATCCAGTAACAACATAATCCGCTAGCGTGGCAAAGCCAACACTAGATATACGTAACACTACTAGCTGCCATACACGATGACAATAGACTAACATTATTGCACCACTGGACCTCATAAACAATGACACTAGTCTAAGTGCTCTAGTACTATGCACCCTCGCATCAAGGGGTGAGGAGTGACAAACCCTAATAGCGCTATCCATAAGTACTAACATCTCATCCCTGGCATCTCCAGAGTTGAGATAAAACTAGTGTGGTTTACCATGAAGCATCAAACAAGCAATACATACCAAAATCATAGTTTCAAAGCACTTCCGTAAGTTCAACAAGTTCAAACGATTTCAAAGTTCAATACATTCCAAATACGTACGATATTCAAATATGTTCAAAAGTTTTAAGTACATAAAAGTACATGGAAATTTAAGTATAACATATCATGATTTCCACCCCAAAAACATTTAAAACATGTAAAAAAGAGGGGCCGTGAGAAAATCACCTTAATAGTAAAGACGAGCACAACGGTTTTTGGCAAATTCAAACAAGTAGGCAATCCCAACGAACTCGCAACCTTCTACCCAAGACCTAAGGAAATCATATACACCTAATTAGAACCGATACAATATGCTCGGACAATGATCATGTCTTTTAATTAATCCGTTTATTAAGTTCGTTCAAGATTACCATTTTTCCATATAAATCCTAAACCATAAATTTTTACCCGATTTTGACTTCGTTTTGAGTGATCGATCAACCAAGTTAGAGTATCTTACAGTACAAGCCCTTATTACAGGTCAATATGCTATATCTTAAGGGTGTTCCAAAATTTTTATAGGTTTTCATAAGCACATTAACCTACTCAAATAGACTTGACAAAAATAGCATTCTATTTCAGACATGTCTTTCAATTTTAATAACCAGAGGGTCTTTAAGGTAAAATCATGTTCTACATTTGTTAGGACACTAAGAATACACATAAAAATAGTTCCCATATCAATTCTAAGACTCCACTTGCATGCATGAGCGATATACGCTCTTAGAAACTCACTTGACTAAATCTAGAAAATTGGCAGCTTGTACCTTTCATTTTGTTTTGACAATATCAGTGACTAAATTGAAAGATCTTTTTGCAAGGCCACCATGGTTGGATAGCCACTTCAAAATAATTTAGTTTAGACACAAGAAACATGATAAAACATAAATTTTTAACCAAGATATAACCCAAACAAGTTGACCTTAATTTCAATCAACCCCCTTTTGCTACCATTATCAACTTTTACATGCAACCATTTTACCCAAATACTTCAAAACGACCAAGGAACTCCCAAATGAGTTTTGGATATATCTTAAGACCATTTTTATACATCTAACTCAGTAGGTTCTTTATCAAATATCAAAGTTTTTGCATGTGCCTAAAACTACATAAAATCATAAAAAATAAGATTTTAGGCTATATTTGTGCACAATCTTTTTAACCATGACTCCAAATAAACTAATATATATTCTACCATATTTTAATGACTATAACATGAGTATTTTAACATCAATGACTCAGATTTAAATTTTTTTCAAAGATCTATGGACAAAACATAAAAAAGGCTCTTGAAAGCCATTTTAAGAGATTTTTTGTGCAAGATTTAACAACGAGACTTCATATATCAAAACACTACCTTATCTACTTGGATTAGATGATGAATATGACTTGTTTTCTGAGATTTATGATGATAATAGAGTCTTCTTGGTAGAAAAAGGTTTAATGATTATGATAGAACAAGAGTTAGGTTTGATGTGGATGATCTTTAGTTATAATTTCTTGGCTAAAACTTGATGAATACGGTGTTGTGTTGGTGATGTCGAATGACCAAAAGGAGAGTAAGGAGGGTGTAAGCTAGCTGTGTGTGAAAATGTTAGTGAAAATGAGAGAAATAAGAGTTTGTGAGGTTTATATACTAGTTAGGATTAGATGACATGTGTAACTAAGACTTACAAGTGTATTTGAGGTGTAAATGGTGAAAGAATGAGGTGTCTAACAGTTATATTATATGTAAGTTAACTTAGCGTGAGGTGTTAACTTAACTTAGCATTAGGTGTTAGTTAAAAGTGTATAAAAAATGCCTTAAGTCTAAAACACAAACGCGTAGGTGAAATACTGGGTTATAGCTAAAAAGACGTATACGTAAAAATATACCGTTTTTAATATGGTGACACTAACTATTTAGAATATATTGAGCATATCAATAGTCGTTAAGACTGTTAACTAGGATCATTAGGTCGAAGGTGTGTGACAATCGTCAAGTTCAGGTTAACAACCATTAGAGTTGTTATGACGTCTTTAACTCAATTTACTTGTGTAAATTATTTTATACTCGTCGGGTCATTTTGAGCTTAAATTATCTTTTTATTTAACCTCGATTACGAGCGCGCCTTCGATCAACGATCCATATTTTTATGTTATTATTTAACATCGTACATTTACTATATATTTTTATCTTGGTCTAAATAAATTTTTACGGATAACCGGATAGGTTATTCCGCAAACATCGTAAAACGTACATTAAACGCGAAACCGACTTTAAACTAAATATTAGTCTACATGCCTTGCGTATTTTTATTATTTTACATATTTATCATATATGTTGTAATTTTATATTTAACATTTACGTTTACTCTTTATGGTTGTGTCTAAACTTTTACAACATTATAAATTTTTACCCATTAGCCTAAACAATACCCCCCAAAACAAAATAAAACACAAAAACTAACTAATCGAACTCACCCTCACCTTATTATAATCATCTACTACATGGATAAGTTCCATGTTTTGTGTCATCCTACTATGTGTCTTATTTAGAAAAATAGGAGGACACATGTCTTAACACTTTTGCATGCCAAAATTTTCCATATCATCTCCTTCCCATTCTCATAATTAACACATTTCTCTCTTACTCAATACCTCTCTTCTTGCTCCATTGTGGCTGCCGTCCCTTATGCAACAACCCAACACCATATCATCTTTTAATTCTAGCTAGAAATATTATCTAAGATCTTAGGTTTAGTTTCTAGTTAAAGTTTTTGGGTATAATCACTTCAAAGGTCATCAAAACTCAATAAATTTCATAATGTTCTTGGGTCAAAGATGAATTTCATAAGGGCTCTTGCAAGTTTTTTTGGTTGGGTTAAAGAATTAGTACAAAGCCTTGGTTGATTCTTGTTGTATCAATCTTCATCATTTTCTCTTTTGTAAGAAAGTTGTTTCATTGATTTTTCTTATGTTCCTTGTAAATTTATTTACATTCATATATGTATTTTCTGAGTTTGTTATGTATTTTATACATTTTATATATTTATTTGTAAAGATTATGCATTGTACTTAATTTTGGATCAAGAGAAACTTGGTAAAAAGATGGTTTTCACACTTAATTTAGACATATTTGATCTGTAGGATAGGTTGAGCATTCTGTATAAATTTGTGACCTTGAGGCTTAGAAAAAAAATACAGTGATGTAGAGCTATGTTTTAACTTCGATTCTCCGGGTAGCACTTGTGATGACCATACCCGATGAATTAATTAGAAATTAAACAGTGAAAGTGGTCCAAAACTGCATACGAGATTTCATTGGGTTATAACTCTTAAATTGTTTTTAGTAACCACTGTTGGTGTAAAAAGAAAAATTGTTGAAGACCCTTTGACTTAAAATTAGCAAGTTAAAACAGCCCTAACGGACTTACGATTTAAGAGATACGATCATTTTCCCAAGACTGTTGTAACATTGAAATCTACCAGCTTTAGTACTTGATAGTACTTTGACCATTTGACCACGTTTTTATAAAAACCGAAGTGGTCGGACCCACATATCAGATAAATAAACTCATTTACCTTTCCGATGACATAAAAAAACAAATAATGAATACATACAACTTAGGAGATATGGGCTTATTAAGTGGGCTAAACAAGAAAATTCTAAAAAGGCCATATTATTGGGTTTACAATATTTAAGACTTTTACATTATTTTTGAGCCCAAATGATTTTATAAAATTTATAAACATTAAGTAAAATGCTATAATCTATATAAAAACTTTATAAATATTCATTTACATTCTTTCACGCATTATTTATAAGTCCTAAGACGCAACACTATTTTTAGGTTGCTTCAAAGGCTTCCTCGGCTTATGTCGTCTTATTTTCTCTACTTCTTGTCACTTTATTTCCGTCGTTCTTAACGCATTGATAAAGGTGAGTTCACGACCTCCTCTCTTTTAAATGTTTATACGTTTTTAGGGTGGAATGCATGATCATTATTTCTTTAAGAACTATTTTGGACTATTTGGACTTTATGAACTTTTTGGACTATTTGAACTCTTTGGACTATATGAACTATTTTGGACATTTTGAGCTATATTGGACTATTTTTGAACTTGATAAATGCTTTTGAGTATTCGCAAGATCTCTGTTTTACTGCTCATCATTTTGGGGAATATTGCATACTATGAATGGATTTTCAAATCTGTCGTTTGAAATATTATGACTTTGCGTATAATTTTAATATGCGCATGACTTTACTAAATTGAGAATTTGCGTACTATTTTATATACGCATAACTTTACTAAATTAAGACTTCGTGTATTATCATATGATATACGTATGATTTGTACATTGTTGGACTTCGCATATTATATTTATAATATGTAAGACTTGGTTAATATTAAACTTCACGTATTATATTTCTAATACGTGTGAGTTATATTAAAACAAGAATTTGCGTATTTTGTGTGAATACGTAAGGTGCATAGATATAGTGTTGGGCTGTACTGATCCTCGTACACCCTCACGTCGTTAAGTCCCCAATTGGGTTACTGTTCTTACCTAATCCTTACGTACTTTGTGCGCTCCACGAGTCTCTATGTAAGTATTATGGATAGCGCTATTAGAGGTCGGTCAACCTCTCGTTCCTCGATTCTCATGGAATTGCATAATATTTATATATAGGGACAGTCGTTCATCTGTGCATTGACACTATATTTATGCGTGTGCATTTTACTTGGACATTTGACATTAATATTAACCAAGTGGCTTTGAACATTTAGACTTTCTATTATCAGACATATCTTTATATCATGGAATTGTATGTGAATTTTATAACACCCCGTGTTTTAGGGTCATTGACGTCGTTAATAAATCTACTATTTATTTTAGTGTTGTACGCGTTTGCTTTTAAGTTTAAAGTGTTAAGTTAAATCGCGTAAGCTAAAAGCGATTATTCAATGTAAACGGGCATCAAACAATTAAGCGTTTACATCAATCAAGTATTAAATAATTATTTTGAGAATAATTATGGTCTTTGTTCTTTTATTTTTATTGGTTGCGTAAAGTGACTACGTTTCGCGATAAAATACGTTTAGGCATACCCGGAACCACCAAAACTTTTCTACGCTTCAACAAATACCCACTTTTATACCCAATACCTAAAAGTTACTCAATATTATCACATATATGTTGATAGGGCCGGATTTGGAGCTAAGATAACAAAGAAAATATCAAAACTTTTGCAACTTGCAAGTATACATTTAAATATCAAGACTACACTTTACATTATAACTTTATACCTTCATTTTACAAGTAATACTTTCTTTTATGCAAGTAAATAGCTAGACATTACTTCCTTATTCCATGGGGATGTTCTCTACTTTTACATGACAAAGAAACATAACCATTTATGAGTAAGTATGGACTTGTAAGAATGACTAGTGGTTTTGACCACTAGTCACCCCTAATTCATGCAATTTGCCTTTTAATTAAACCATGAGACTTTTTCAAGCAAAACCCATACCTAGACCATAAGGACTTCCATGTTTTACTCATCTTGTCTTATGACTCATCCAAGTAGTCTTGGCTAAGTCAAGAGATACATAAGACTTTAGCTAGAAAGGTAACACATACACATATCAATTTCATAATGAAAAACATACTCCTTCTCTCTTTCTTTTGCTTGATCCTACGGCTCACCCCTAATACATACCCAATCCATACAAAATTTTTATTACAACCTTTACACACATTCCTACATGATATCTAAGGTAACATAAGGTGATTAGAAGGCTTGGTTAAGCATTTGCAAGTGTTGAAGCAAGATTAGGGTTTCTATTGGAAAACTAGGGTTTCAAGTGTGCAAACTTAGGTTTAAAGTATAAACAAGGGTTTAGCACATATTTCTCACCATCATTGTTCATCATAAGGTCATCTAAAACTCTTTATCTTTTTATTTCATGAGTTTATATGTATATGATGTTCTATGTAGCAAAAATCACCATTAGGGCACTTTTGAACATGTAAAAAGGATTTTTACTTGTTATCATTGATTTGTACACTTTTATATATGTTATGATGTTGATAATATCATGTTAAAATGGTTATATAAGTATTGTAACATGTTGGTTAAGTGTAAAAATGTTTATGTACAAATTAGGGTTTTAAAGGTTACTTATTAAGTTTCAAGTAAAAGGATGGTAAATGGTGAAGAACTTGTGACCTTGATCATTTGAACAAATTATGGATTAATGGACCTTATTATATGTATGACATATAATATAAAGACTTGTGTAAGACTTGTGGTATTTTAACTAGTTGTAAAGTATATAAAACAAAAGTATATAATTAAGTATATAAAAGATATAAAGAGAGCTGTTTGGTTTCGAATCCAAGACAGTGGGTTTTACATTTTATAGAGATAAAAATAAAAGAAACATAGACCATTATATTCTCATAAATAATTATTTAATACTTGGATTGATGTAACGCTTAATTTTTTGATGCCGTTTACATTGAATATTGCTTTTAGCTTACAAGCTTTAACTTAACTCTTTAATACTTAAAAGCAAACGTGTCCACACTAAAATAAATAGTTAGATTGTATTGCGTCTAGTCAATGACTTGAAAACCGGGGTTCCCCCGTTAAGCGAGAGCCGTGGTCTCAAGGTTACGACGGCAGCACTTGAAGACGTGCGGCCTTTTCCAAAAAGGTGTCGGTATTTCTTCTTGAATTGGTCTTCACGTTCCCACGTGAACTCAGGACCTCTCTTGGAGTCCCATCTTACCTTGACAATCGGGACACGACTATGTCTCAACTGTTTGACCTCTCGATCCATGATCTTGACCTGTTCCTCGACAAACGAAAGCTTGCCATCAATGTGTAGTCCATCCAATGGCATGGTTAATGGATCATCGGAATAACACCTCTTCAAATTGGATACATGAAAAGTGTTGTGAACCCTGCTTAGCTCTTGCGGAAGCTCAAGCTTGTATATAACGGCTCTAACTTTTTCTAACACCTTGAAAGGTCCGACATATCTGGGGTTTAACTTCCCCCGTTTGCCAAAATGTACGACCCCTTTCCAAGGCGAAACCTTCAGCATAACTTTATCCCCAACTTGAAAATCCATCGGCTTGCGCTTCTTATCGGCATAGCTCTTTTATCGATCGTGAGCGGTTTGCATTCTCTGCTTGATTTGAACAATCTTCTCGGTCTGTTTCTCGACTAAATCTTAGGACCGTAAGTTCACTTGCCCACCTGACCCAAGAAACAGGTGAACGACACTTTCGATTTGTAAAGTGCTTCGAATGGTGCGGCCTTAATGCTAGCGTGATAACTGTTGTTATATGAAAACTCGACCAACGGCAAATGGTTAACCCAACCTTTTCCAAAGTCGATCACGCAAGCACGTAGCATATCCTCGAGAGTTTGGATAGTTCTCTCGCTTTGCCCGTCTGTTTGTGGATGGTACGCAGTACTCATATCCAGATTAGTACCCAAAGCATTCTGAAGTGACCTCCAGAAATTGGATGCGAACCTCGGGTCACGATCACAAATGATTGAAACAGGTATTCCATGCCTCGTAACAACCTCCTTTAGGTACATTCTTGCAAGTTTATCCATAGGATCAGTCTCTCTCATCGGTATGAAGATAGCAGACTTAGTGAGTCGGTCAACAATCACCCAAATGGTGTCGTAGCCTTGCGACGACTTAGGAAGCTTAGTGACAAAATCCATAGTGATGTTGTCCCATTTCCATTCAGGTATCTTGGGCTGTACCAACAATCCTGATGGCCTTTGATGTTCGGCCTTGACTTCAGCATCAGGTCAAAACTTGAAACATACGGTGGCGATGTTTGCCTTCATATTAGGCCACCAATATAGCTTCTTCATATCTTGGTACATCTTGTCAGAACCCGGATGAATAGAGTATTTTGACTTGTGGGACTCGTGCATAATCACAGTCCTCAAGTCGCCATAACATGGTAACCAACTCCTGCCATTGAAGCATAGAGTTCCATCCGCTCGTGGTTCTAACTTTTCCGTTCTGAATTTCTCCGGATCTTTAGAATTTTCAACCAACATACCTCCAACATCTTCGTTCTTGAGGTTCTCCGGCTTTCAGAGCTTCAGTATGTGACATTTCAGAATTTATTTAGGGAAGATTCACGCAATAGTCATGGCTAGGGCTCGAACCCTTAATGGTGGGTCTCGTTCCCTTCATACTCCAAAGCATCAGCATACGACATTTGCATTTCCCGGTGATATCGAATATCGGTATGTAATCACTGAGCAACTCTACATTTGCGTTGTCGTTTAGTTCATTCTGATCATGAAGGTTGTTGTACTGATCTTATGATCAGTGAACACCGTGCACTTGGTTCCATACAGGTAGTGCCTCCAAATCTTGAGAGCGAACACTACTGCTCCAAGTTCCAAATCATGAGTTGTATAGTTTTTCTCATGGATCTTTAGTTGGCGTGATGCATAAGCAATCACCTTTTCTCTTTGCATTAACACAGTGCCCAAACCCTTCTTTGAAGCATCGCAGTATGCGATAAAATCTTCGCTTCCTTCAGGTAAGGCCAGGATTGGTGCACTGCACAACTTCTGCTTCAACAGTTGAAAAGCTGCTTCTTGTTTATCACCCCAAACAAACTTGACCTTCTTCTAAGTAAGCTTGGTCATTGGTTTGGCGATCTTCGAAAACCCTTCAATGAATCTCCGGTAATACCCAGCAAGACCTAAAAATTGACGAATCTCCGTTGGTGACTTAGGAGATGCCCAATCTTTAATGGATTCGATCTTGGCAGGATCTTCGGAATGCCTTACTATCAATCACGTGACCTAGGAACTGTACTTTAGGAATCCAAAATTCACACTTGGAAAACTTGGCATACAACTCCTCTTTCTTAAGCAACTCTAAGATTTGCTTAAGGTGCTCTTTATGTTCTTGCTTGTTCTTTGAATATATCAGAATATCATCAATAAAGACAATCACGAATTTATCCAGATATGGTTTGCACACCCGATTCATAAGGTCCATGAATACGATAGGTGCGTTTGTCAAACCAAATGGCATAACTTGAAATTCATAATGGCCGTAACGAGTTCTGAAAGCGGTTTTTGGAATGTCTTCTTCTTGAACCCTCAGTTGGTGATAACCTGACCTTAGGTCGATCTTCGAGTAGACACTCGACCCTTGAAGCTGATCAAATAGATCGTCAATTCTTGGAAGTGGATAACGGTTCTTCACCGTTAGTTTATTCAATTCCCGATAATCAATGCACATCCGGAATGATCCGTCTTTCTTCTTGACAAACAAGACCGGAGCTCCCCAGGGTGAGGAACTGGGTCTTATAAATCCCTGGTCAGATAGTTCCTTCAGTTGCTCCGACAACTCTTTCCTTTCGGAAGGCGCCAATCGATAAGGTGCCCGTGCTACAGGTGCAGCACCAAGTATCAAATCAATTTGAAACTCCACTTGTCGAGTCGGAGGAAGACCCGACAAGTCCTCAGAAAATACATCAGGAAAATCTCAGACAATGGGTACATCCTCAAGTCGCTTCTCCCTGTGACTTGTTTCCGCCTTTTTGTAGTAAGCATGTGCAAAAAAGGATAGGACATCCCTGTTAGCAAATATTTAATAAGTTTGGTGCATGTGATGATGTTCAATCGTGTAGCATTTCCACGGTTACTCCCGTCACATGAGACGTTTAGGGTTTCATGTCCCCAGGGGATGCGAACAATCTTCTCGGCACAACACGATGATCGCTTGGTACTTTGCCAACCAATCCATACCAATTATAGCATCGAAGCTACCAAGTTCCACGGGCATTAAATTTATGTTGAATGGGTGGTTCATGATATTTAATGTACAACACCTAAGAATAGTGTTCAACCTAATTATTCTTCCATCGACTAGTTCAACATCATAATAGTGATCCAAGGTAGATGGTGTGATGTCAATTTGGGAACTAAATGTAGTGGATACAAAACTCCTATCGGCACCAGTATCAAATAAGATAGAAGCATAGCGGTTGTTGAGAAGGAACGTACCCGTCACGACATTGGAATCTAGGTTTGTCCCCGCATGCCCTACCGCATACACCTTCGCTGGAGCATTGAAATTTCTAACCTGATTACCACGGTTGTTGTTGTTCTTCAGCTTCGGACAGTCCATCTTGAAGTGTCCCCAAACTCCACACTCGAAGCAAGTAGGCCCTTGATCTGTCCCATTTCCTCTTTGGTTACTACCCGGATTAACACTTTCAGGACTTCTACAATTACGCCCTAAGTGAACAAATTTGTTGCACTTGTAGCATTTTGGAGCACATGGACCGTTATGGTTGTAATTGCATTTGGGACATAGAGGTTTAGATCCTCCATACTGTTTCTTATCACCAGATCCCGCAGTGTAGGCTCTGCCAGTATTCTGCCTCTTATTTTCTTGTCGTTGTTGGTTTTGATTGTTTCTGGAAGTGTTTTTAAACTTCCGCTTGTTTTCAGCCTGCCTTTCAGCGATAGTGTTGATTTTCTTATCCATCAGTTCGGATGCCATTTCAGTAGCCTCCTGCATGGTTTTCGGTTTCGATGCCATAACACTTCCCTGAATCATGTCGGGCAACCCACCGATATAACTTTCAACCTTGTCCAATTCTTCAGGAAACATTCTAACACACAGTAGTGCTAGTTCTTGGAATCATTGATTGTACCCTGTCACATCGGTACCTTTCACTTTCAAATTCCATAACTCAACCTCGAGCTTCTTCATCTCGTTCCTCGGACAGTACTTGTCAGTCATTTTCTTTCTCAGATCTGTCCAAGTCATTGCATACGCAACATCCTGACCAACAATCCTAACGTGGGAGTTCCACCACGTCAAAGCACCTGCGAGAAGAGTACAAGTGGAAAACTTGATCTGATTATCCACAGAGCAGTTGCTTATGCGAAACACAGTCTCCATCCTTTCAAACCATTGAGTTAATTCAACAACTCCCTCAGTGCCTTTGAAATACAGAGGTTGGCACTTCATGAAGTCTTGATAGGTGCACTCTCGAGCAACGCGTTCAGTCCTCCTGACACCCGTTCCCAAGGTATGGCTGTCATCGCCATTCCTAGTTGCATCACGTGATGCCAGTGCAGCAGTACACCTTGATCAATCATTGCCTGAAGTTGGGCATTGGTGACAGATGTGGTAGTAGTTGTTGTTTCTGGGGCTGGTCTAGCCCTCGTGGTTCTTTTTGGTGCCATTTTCTTTAATCACAAAAGTATACACCATTAGTGAGTCATATAGAATCTTAACTAACCAAGGACATAACATATACAAAATAAATAAAAACAAGATCAATATCATAGTGAAATATCTAACTGAATGAGTTCAATCACTGGTATTGATAAGATCGACATTCATTCTCACAAATTCGAGTAAAACCAAAACATTATTACATTCTACTGACATTATTTCCACCATTATATATATACATGGAAAACATATACGATTTCTTGATACAAGAAATGAAAATACAAATCCTACTACCGTGCTAGCTGGGTATAAAACCCATAATACTTAGCCGGCTAACAAAAGATAGCTACGAATACAACATAAACCTAGAGCTCTACTAGCCGGGAGTCACCTGTAATACTTAGTAGGCTATATACAAAGCAAACTAGTTCATTACCTTGATCTATGAAACTACTACCGGCCTCCTCTGGTGCAACTGGCTGTGCTGGACCTCTAAAGAGTCCCTGCTGTCCCTGCAGTGCTGTCACCTGTCCCTGTAAAGTGGTCACCCATCCCTGTAGTGACTGCATCAATGTCAAGGTCTGCACAAGCTGCTCTTGTCGGGTATGGTCAAATGTTCGTAATGCTGCAATCTCTGCCTGCCTCATGTGGTCTGCTGTAGCATCTCTGAGGTCATAATCTAACTCCTACGGTCAGCTGCCTACAGATGTGAGATCACTGTCTGCTGACCCATTCATACAGAGCTTAATGCCATATTTCTCTGGAACGTGCCATATAGATAACCTCTTGGGCGTCCCATGCCTCCAAGGAAACAGAGCCTCCTGAATCGAGAGTCGTGCTGTATCATAGTTGGTACTGGACATCATTCTAACCATGATCTCAATCGCTCTGTGATATATTTAGGCTTGATGTCATGAGTATCCCCTATCAACTGCTATGATATCATGCGTGTCCCTGCTCACTAACTGTAGCAAGCTCGGTCACCTAGTATTGACCATTCAAGGGTCATCGGTGCTACCTCCTCAACAGCCTCTCTCGGGTCTACCCAAACATCTCTAATCCCATAGCCGACCTCCTCGGCTCTCTGTCGTCTGATCTCGGTATCCATAGTACCGACAAACCCATAGTCTGCCCTACGACCTCCAATCGGTCTAGCAGCAGCAGCAGCTGAACTCTCTCAAATCTCATACCTAGGACCCTGAGTAGAACATAACCTCTTCCGAGGTGGTAAGCAAACCTCGGGTCTGTCCTCTCTATGGTCAGTGGAGAGTAAATGCAAGGGTGGTGTCCCCGATGATGGTGCAACTGGTCTAGTGTGGGAGAGTATGATGGGTGGTGGTAATGGTAGTGAATGGGAAGTAGATGCGGCCTCGGCTCTCAGCCAGATCATAGCAGCTCGATAGCCTAACGGACGAATAGGACTAGCAGGTGGTGATGCAGGTAATACAGATGCTAGTGGTGATGCTGGAAGTTGGGGAGATGGTATTTATGGTAATGGAGATGATAGTGGAGTAAGTGGTGATGGTGGTAGAGTGGTTAAGGCAAGAAGTCTCTCGACCTCTTCCCTAGGAGGAAGTGATATGGATGGCTCATCCCGGATAGATATCCTGGCAGTCATACGGTGTATAGGTGGGATAGAGTCGGTAGGAGCTGGGTGCTCCTCCTCCTCCTCCTCATCATCGTCCTCGTCCTTATCATCGGCATCATCTTTAGAAGGCTCCTCCTCCTTATCATCATCATCATCCCTATCAGCAGGGTAATCAGCTGGATCCTCTTCGGGATCCTCATCGTCCTCCTCTGGCTCCTCCTCATGTTAACCAAGTCTAAACAAGGGTTTAGCACATATTTCTCATCATCATTGTTCATCATAAGGTCATCTAAAAACCTTTATCTTTTCATTTCATGAGTTTATATGTATATGATGTTCTATGTAGCAAAAATCACCATTAGGGCACTTTTGAACATGTAAAAAAGATTTTTACTTGTTATCATTGATTTGTACACTTTTATATATGTTATCAATGGACTTTAATATATGTAATACATATGACATATGTAGTTATAAAAGGCTTGTGGTAATTATTAAATTGAAAAGTATAGAAAGTAAGTTATAAAAACAAAGTTATACAAATAAACTCAAAAAGTCATTTAGGGGCTGTTTTGGTTCGTGCCCCATGATAGCCATATTATGAACTATAGAGATAGTACACTTCACGACGATTCCAAATATGTAAAGAACGCGAAAAACAGATTAATAACGAAAAAGATACGATAAAAATACGATTTACGTTAATACCGGTTTTATAAAATAACTTTTATAAAATCAAGTTATAAAACTTATACAAATAGAAGGTTTGATATTTTTAATAAATCACACATATTTTTAGGATTCCAAAATGATAAGAATCATAATTTTTCAATTAATAACGAAGAAGTTATGAATTACGTGAGTTTACGACATAAATACTTTTATAAAACTATTTTTATAAAAGTTACTATTCATGACAGAAACTTTTATTTTTGTAAACCTCATAAATCAATAGAACTTTCAATTACGAGAACGTGCTCGAAAGAATCGCTAAAAACGGAGCTATAACGAACAAAATACGACATTTACGGGTTTTACGATAACAAAAACGATATAAATAAAGTTAGGATCTTGTGTGAACAGTAAAAGTTACTGTTCACCAGTAGGTCCAAAATTTGAAAATGTCAAATTTTGATAACTCGACTTAATACGAAAACGTGAGCGCAAGAAACACCTCAAACGGACTTGAAACGCAAAAGTTATGCCAGTTTTACTGAAACATAAATTATAAACGTTTTTACTTATTAAACACAAATTTACCAAAACAATTAGATGGTGATGTATCTATGTAGACTTGTATATGGTAGATGTTAATCATCATACTTGGTACTTATACGGCCTTAAATTAAATAGGTTGCATCTGACGGTTTACGTGACGCAGTTACTGTGATATACTTGGTATTCGCTCACTTAAGATGAGTTCATAGGCCCACATTTTACATGGTTTTGTTTTATAAGTTTTGGGGTGGAAAACATGCATTGTTTTAAA
>BQNB010106859.1:0-23299 GCA_026074375.1 Tanacetum coccineum | reverse complement strand
AGTAAAATGGGGTGTATAAAGGTGCTCCATCATCAGTGAAAATTGCCTTGCAATCCTCATTTTTATCTGTCTTAGTTACTGCTTCTTTGGCCAAAGTTGTCACCCTGGACTCTAGTCCTTGGATGATTTCATCATGGTGGTTTTGGCTTTTTTCTAAGTTATGGCAAAAAGTTTTCAACCATTCGTCTTGTTTTACCTGTCTCATAGAGGCTTCCTTGATGTATTTCTTGATTGTTTCGGCCAAGATTTTCCATCCTCCATTATTCCTGTTAAAAGGCGTTGTTTGTCCCAATTCTCCATATCTGACCTCTTTAACTTGTTTAACCTCCTCGTTGAGGGGACAATCCTTGTCGAGGTGAGGTCCTTTGCAAATTTGGCATCCAACCTGGATTGCATGAACACTTTACTTTAGCTTCTTCATGTCTCGTCCCAGGTTGTCCAACTTATTTATCAAAGCAGCTAGTCCATCTTTGCTACTACTGCTTCCGATATTCCTGCTTGTTGTTTCGTCGTGCCATTTTTGAGAATGATCAGCCATGGTCTGAATTGCTGTTAGAGCTTCGGCTAGTCTCATCTCGAGGATAGGTCCCTGCGAATCAAGTAATTGACGGTTCATAGTGCTCAAACCTTTATAAAAGATATTTACCTTTTGATGATTATTGATGTCGTAGGTAGGGCACTTGTATAGCAGGTCATTATACCGTTCCCAGGCCTGGTATAATGATTCATCTCCATCTTGCTTGAAGTTGGGAATATCTTTAAGCTGCTTTGTGGTAATGGAAGGTGGGCAATACCTTTGGATAAAGGCCTTTTTGAGGAGATCCCAGGTATTGATAGTTCTTGGGGCGAGTCTGTCCACCAACCTTTTTGCGGATCCGGTAAGAGTAAAGGGAAAAACTCAATGTGATTGTGAGCATCCTCGTCTTTGTTCCCGGAGAAAGTGTCTTTCCTTAATTCGCGCATGAATTGACTCTTGATTTTGAAATTAACATTGCCTCTGATTTTGGGTTTAACCACACCCTGTGCCTGGTTTTCTCGTGACAATGCTAAATATTGTTTCATGGTGAGAGTATCGACGTCTACTCCTGCCATAGTTCCTGCAGATATATAGTTTAGGTAAAGAAGAGAAATAATGAAATATTCAGATTAATTCTAATTTTTAGCTCCCTGGCAGCGGCGCTAAAAACTTGATGCGTATTTTATTTTAAAATATATTTTTACCAAGTTTTAAATTTATAAAACTCGATTTACCTAACCACGCACTAACGGGAAGAGAACCCGATCGTAGGTAGTATAGAATGGTAAATCTGATGTCGTCCCAAGAGCTAAGCTGTAATTAGATTTAATTTGAAATGTCACGTTTTGAAAATGGTTTTTGATTTGAATTGAAAGGAATGAAAAGTAACAATAAAATAAATAACTGAAAGTAAAAGAGTTGGAGATATCAAGAGAGAAAACATGCTAATCTAGTTACTTCATTACTACTGTTATGAAAACATGTTCCTGTACAATGTTAAACTATGGTTTCATTAGTGGTTTCTAAGGCCGATAGACTTGAATGTGCATATTTAGTCTATCTTATACTCCCTGCGATTCCGAATAAGTCCCAAACTATCTGGGAGGTAGGTTATCCAGGTTGTACTAATTAATCCCAACTATTCCTAAAACATATCTAATAATCTATAATGATTATGAACCCCCTTTGAAAGAGTTCCTGTGCTTTTTAAGTATATTAAGTGATAAGTGTGGTGACCGGTTAGTTCCTATACCATGTAAGGAGTTAGTGATCCTCCCTAGTACCCATTGGATCCCATATTGACTAGATAATCAAATAATGAGGCAAGCTAGGTCCAAACCACCCGTACTACCAAAATTCAGGGTTACACGATAGTCAAAGAATATCTAACAAAACCATAATCTAACAGGAAACAATCATAACAAAAGTAACTACATAACTAGGCTAGCACTTTAAGTGCTTAGCCGCTCATGGTAACGAAAACACAGCAAGAAATAGAAGAAATCATAGATTGAAAACTCATAATTCTTACAGTATTCGTATTTGAACGATTAAATACAAAAAGTAAGTAAATTGTGATCTCCCTTGGACTCCAGGTGGAATTCTTTGAAGGTTGGAAGCCTTTGTCGCCTCTCTAATTGGCTGTCGAGGAAGTAATGTCGGAATAGCTTGAATGAGGCCTCTATTTATAGGTATTGAACCTGTTACAATGCAACTAATAAAGGTGTTACGCCATAACCATCATACACGACATTCCTTATTTAAGCAGTTGTTACGGCGTAACCAGATATGGTGTTACGCCGTAACCTTCAAATAATGTCCATAAGTACGTGATCTTCATTCCATATTTGTGGATCTTCATGGTTATGGCGTAATTGGATATAGTGTTACGCCGTAACTCTAACTTTGTCAATATTTCCTTCCAAATATATGGTTACGGCATAACTAGATATGGTGTTATGCCGTAACCTTATCCTTGATCTTCGTACTTGCTTAATTTATGTTACGGTGTAGCTATTTTTGGTGTTACGCCGTAACATTCTTCAGAATTTACACTTTAATTCCTTTTTCCCTTGTTTCTTGTCACTTTTCTGTATTTCACCTGGAAACTACAAAATGATAGAAAATATCTCGTTTTCGAGCATTAGTGAAACTTTTACAGGTAATATAGGGGGTATTTTGCCACAAAAAAAATATTAAATATTTGATGTTATCAGTGATCGGCTAACACTATGATCCGTACAACATAGTTGATCTAATCGCGACCCTATAAAATTTTCCCTTTAACTTTAAGGGAACTCTCATATCACATAGAACTCATGAGGCCGCCCTCTATTTCACCCAACCCGCTCTAATACGGTGAGTTACGTCAATGTCAATACTTCCTGATCTATGTATCACCGAACCCAAATATATAAAAGACTCCCTTGGATGAAGGAATTGGTCTCCGATACAAATATGCACTTCTTCGTCATGGATGACCTCGTACTTACCGAAATCATATCTTAGGTATTCAGCCTTTTCTCTACTTACCCGTAATTCATTTTCTTCTAGTGCCTCCCTCCAACTCTCTAGTATGTTATTTAACCCTTCTGCCGATTTTGTAAAGAACTAATAACATTAGTTTTTAGAGTTTGTATTATTAATTTTACGCTCAGGGCTTTCAAAAACTTAGAAATTACCTTGCTGACCACCATACCATAATATATGTACTTAGGAAGATTTAAAATTGAGAAATCTTGTGAGGATATTAAGTAAGCCGCATTGGTTGGAACTATTATGCTTAAAAACATGTTTACAAAATGTTTGGAATTGTGTTTTAAACATAATTGCTAGTTATGAATACATAGATATAATACTACACACAATAAGTGCCTTGAAGATTAGTCCTCATCCCATGTGATATTCAAGAGACTGGTCCTCCTTATTGCACCATGAGACTACTCTCTGGATACAAAATGGAGATATTGGTCCCAAAAGCGACCGACTTTTGTAAGACTTGTTTGTGGGTAATGTTTATTTAATGTGAGTTTATGGGGTATATTTTTTGTGGTGTCCGTCTCTTTATTACACCGAGTTGGTCACCTGTCAGTCTCAAGAGAGACAAAGCTAATGTTGCAGAGAAGATGCTGGCCTCTTGAACTTCTTAGTGGTCTAATGAATGGTGTGAAACTATTTAATATTGCATTTGTATGCGGGATTAAGTAGCAACTGAGAGACGCGTGAAGTGTTACTTGATGTAGTAGTATCATGAGCTTGCTTTATGGAGAAAATAAGTATATATGGTTTTTAGAGAAAAAAATCCATAGAGACCCTGCTGGCATAGATGGTAATATGTGCGGTGTTGGTTTTAAAATGTTAAGACCCGAGTTCTATTATGAGATTCTATCAGATATCTGATATCCTAACTATCCTCTTTTAAATGTTTTATACACTAAGGGCACGTTTGGTGACCCGGGTTCTATTCCGAGCTTCTACCAGATATCCTAGCTATTCTCTTTTAAATGTTTTATACACTAAGGGCATGTTTGGTAAAGAAAATTTTAGAAAGTAGAAATGAAACAAAGAATAGAAATCAATAGATAATTTTGTTTGATTCTATTGTCCGGTAACAACAGATAATTAAACCTAATAAATGCGCAAATTTGTATTTGTTTTGATTTTTTAACAATGTTCTGACTAGGGTGTCAAAAAAGCCGACCCGACCTGAACCCGATTAAGCTTATTCGGATCGAGTGACACGGATCAATAATTTTATTCGGGTTTTTAGGATCAACCCGAGTCACCCAAATATTAAATAGGGTCACGGGTTAAAGTTGTTTGACTAACTCGGGTTCGAGTCGACCTAATTGACCCAAATAAGAATTTATTTATTTTTATCTTTGTATATATATTTTAAAAAAAAAAATTAGAAAAATATAAACTTGTCCTACTTTATTTTATGCCCAGATCTATTATTGCAATTAATAATATTTGTTACTTTCTAAATAAAACATGAAGAAAACCAATTCTATTCAAAATGAGATGGAAATAAGCATCCTTATATTATAAAAGATCCAGTTTTGGATATTCAATGTGCAGTGTTAATAAATTCGGCACATTAAAACCCATAAACATTCAGTTCTCCAGTTGCCCTCTAATTAAATATGTGTGGCAGTTTTAGGGATGTGAAGCATCTACCATTAACATCATCATCAACCTTTAATGTTTACACTAGAGTTACAAATGGAGTTACAAATACCATCATCATCAGTTACAACACCGGACCCCTTAAACATGAAAAGGAAGATATAATGATATGGGTAGTTACAACACACTTTCAACCCTTCGTCATCATCATCAGGTATTAATCAATCAATCTATCTTTATCAATTTATTTGATCTCTTTATCTCTGTGATTTTTAAATTATATTTTTGATATAATTTAGGTGGTTGAGGGTTTACAGTTTCAATCTAGGATCCAAATTCATGTCCAACCTGGTGCTTGCGGAAAAAGCTGTAAGTTATTACTATTGAGGTGTCTATTTTTTCATCTCATTTAGTTCCATTTAATTTCCCTTTTTTTGTTGATTGCATATTTCAAGTTCATCATTGTAGAGTTTTTGAGAGAAATGCGAACGGAAGTCGAGGAAGGTCTTTAGGTTTTGTTTTGCTATGAGCTGATGAGTCTAAACACAAGGTTAACTTTAGGTGAAATGGGTCTGTTTTTTGTAGGTTTAGCTAATTTAAAGCTTTTTTTTATCCTATTTGCTCAGGTTAATTTACTAATGTTATGCTTGAAGGTATTGAAAAAGATTAGATTTTGATGATTAGTTAGGCCTATTTTGTGTTTTTGGATATAATAGAGTAGGTTTATGCCATGAGTTTGTGGCTAATTTAGCTTAATTTTTGTGTTTAGTTTGATTGTTAAATGTTGTTGCTTTTGTCAATTTTTTATAAGTAGAAACTTGATTAGAACATATAGTGTATTTAGAAATTAATATTAGACAATGCTTGATTTACTTAATGAAGTATTTTACTTTTGACAAACGAATTCGCTTAAATGATGTACATAGTGCAAGGAAGTAACTACTTACTTGGATCAGTAGTGGTGATCATGGCCACACCTTTGAAATCACAGGACCCTGCAGACCTTCCTTGCTTCTCATAGTAGCTATCAAATGCATAAGAAACGTGATTCTTGACATTATTAGGTTGATAGCAATTTTCCCCGGGTTGAATCTCTGAGCAATTAGCTCTTCCAGGTCCCCAAGCCCAATCCAAAGTTGTTTGCAATGTTTTACCATCAATCCCGTCCGTAGCAACACAATACGTTTGATTTGTGGTATCATACGCCAAAAGCTCACCACTTCCTGATACATGAAGCAAGTAAACAGGAGTCGAGTTTGCGTAAAACAAACCTCAATTCGCTTTAGAAACGGTGATGACCTCAAATCCTCATTGAACAATTCATATATGTAGACACTAGAAGTGTACTCAGGATGAAATGGAATCCCACTTCTATCAAAAATATACTTAATCAAATTAGAATTATATGTATCAGCATTATCAACTGTTGCATACGGCTCTTTTGAGTCACCCTTAGAAGGCCAACCAGTTTCCTTTAGAAGGCCAACCAGTTTTCGTAACAAGGACTATAACATCAGAAACATTCAAATTCTTCATCGAAGAATAAGCTGAATCGATCATAGCATCCAGAGCATTCGTGTAATGCAGTAAAGTATTCGATACTAGCCCATGTTTACTTGAGACAAAAAACATCAAGAAAAACAAAGTCACTTTAATTATATTTTCTTCCTGTAATTGAAACATGCACAAATAGTTGTTCCTGAATTAGCACAAGGATAAAAAAAACAAAAAAACTTCTATAAATAGTGGTATAGAAGCATTACTCTTTAAGGGTTCCAGAAGTGAACATTTCAGTAATGAAATTAAAGGTTCTTCGGTCCACGTCAATCCATGAAGTGTAGAATTTGATAATTGATTCATGATTGAGGGTACCGAGAAGGTGAACCTCTACATATATGTAAAATAGTTCGTCTTGAGAACAATAATCGACTCATGTAGCCATGTACAGTAATACGTAGAAGCATATCCAAACACCCCAAAAGGCCAAACAACATTTTTTTTATAATCCGATATAACTCTACTAATTGATGTCGCCTGGAATAATGTGAATTTAGGGCATATTTAGTGATATTATTATATTGTTTAAGCTTATAAAACTCACCTGCAATATCATTTTTTGTGTACGAACCGCGATTACTAATGTAGGAAACAACTGTGTTACTCGATAATAGGGGCTTACTTGGAGCGTAACTCGATGTATATCCTATTTACAACAACAGAGAAAAATGAGGTTTGTCGTTGCTTTTTTAGTTGTTTGTATTCTGTGAATGGTAAATTCTTATAATGTTAATTGCTTTGTTCGCTAATATTTATTTGGATAGAACCAAAACAGCTTATAATTATATATTATCAGACTTCTTTTGACCTTGGGAATGAAAACATTGATTCAGGGGGTTGTTTTTAAAATTTTTAGATTGCTGAATTTAAGGGTGTTTAGAATTATCTTAATAGCTGAATACATGTGTGTTTGGGACTGTTTTTAATAGCAATTTTATTGAAAAAAATGCAATGAAACATGATGCATTCTTTCATGCTTACTTGTGGAGGTGGGGGGGTTGATTATTAAATTTTTGAGCGATTTACAAGTTGCAAAAGGCTGTGTATGACAGTATACTAGAAATAGACTGAGAATTACATTATCCAAACATGGTTCTTGATGATTGTAGTTATAGGTGGCAAAACTGTGAAAACTTCATAGGTTTAGGTGATCAGATTTATTGTTATGTTTTAGATGGAATTTTTAGGGCAAGAACTTTGATTTGCTTTGTATGTAATGTTTATCTTCTGTAAGACTGAGCAAGACTTGTTCAAAAAATCCCTTTAGGAGACTAGACACAAATCTGCATCATAATTATGCAGTACACATGCCGTGTTGTCAATCTCAGTTAGTTACAAAGTTTTTAGCAATCCTAATATAGCTATCACTAATACATTCAAATTTTATTGGACAGAGCGCTGAAAACACATATGGATATATAACGACAACGATATTTGTACGAGGGTGCTTGGCATAAAGGAAGATAACAAGGTTTTGTCATGGTAATAAATGTTCTCACTGGGATCCATTAACACACGTTTCTCAATTTTCCTTTAAGCAAAACATGTAAATGAGGATTATTCTTTTTAACAGGTAAAGAGTGGAAACTGTTCTCTCGCTGTAGGTGTAGAGAGGTGGTGCCGCCTGTTCAGGTTAGGATATCAGAACATATTGATTGAAGAGCAAATGTATTTCTTCTTTCTTCTTTCTGTTCTGCTTCGTTCAGGGCGTCTGGATCAAATAATTTATATCCCATTACAAGATGAGGACTCATGTCACTAAATCTTCAAGGCAACAATAAGGAAGTCTTCGGTTTCAAAGGATGCCGATTTGAGAGTTCTAGCCAAATATACACAAGGCTTAGCAGCAGGGCTGCAAACTAAGACTGATACTTCTAAGTGAGTATGTTTGAACTCAATTCAATAGCTTTACTATCGAGTACGTCATTTATCATTGGACCTTTGTTATGCAGATTGAAAGTAATGACAAGTATGCTGATCTAGGACCACCATATCTCATCCTTCTTCATCATGCTCTAGGTCCTCTATGGGAAGTCATTAGACAAAAGGTAACCTCATATTTTATCTCATATAAAAGCCGGTAATTATTGAATATGCATTTAGATATTTAGAAGACATGTGAAACAATGGATCTGGACATGTGAATGTTTCATTTGTTTATATTATCACTTCCATGTATTACTTATATTATACGGTCTTGAATGCTTTGTTTATAAGTAATTAGCTTCAGATGTTGACGTTATGGATACTCTAACAAAGAAAAATCTACATTGCTTCAACTCTCGATTAATGGGTACGCTTTGAGTATACTTTAAGTTTATATGGCCTTTCAGATTTTAGTCTTTAAGTCGCGCCCTCTTTAGATTTTAGTCTTTTAAGTGCGCATACTATGTACCAACAACACTACTCATTGAACAAGTTGTTTTTTAAAATTAGCAGTGAATAAGTTTGGTTTTGGCAGCTTTGGATTTGACCTTAAAAACTAACGTTTATAAGTTTAACAGGTTTGTCGTGGTCCGGGTTTCTACAACTGCAGTTTACATATGGAACTTGCTGAAAACAGAACTGAAAACGTTGGCACTCTCCAATTAACAGAAGATGACCAGGGTTTAGCAGCTGGCCAATTTGCAGCTTTCTAGGAAGGACAGGTTTGTGTGGGTTCATGTGTGCTACTAGATTCGTCGGACGATAGCGGCTCTTCTTCTTCCTACAAACATTTGAATAACACCTAATGAAAAATAGATTATAGTAGTTTAATTGTTTTGAAGGGTGGAATTAAGCGTTTTGTAAAAAATATGTCCGCATGTTCTTTAATACCTTACTCAAATGGAGAAAGTAGCTTAGCAATCCAATTTAACCTGAAGACTAAGCCCGGTGCAATGCACGGGTATCGACAAGCCTCGTTACAAAAATAGGGGAAATTCTATTTATGCCTCATGGGTAAAGTGTGTTTGTAATAAATGCCCTAAGATTTTCACTCTTCCTCAAATGCACGAGAGCGACCAAAACGATCAAAATGGCGAGAACGACTTAATTAAAAATTATAAAAAAGTACACTTTTAAAGTACAATAATTTTTTTTTTGTACTTTTAATAATTTTTAATTAGATCGCTCTGATTGCTTTGGTCGTTTTGACCGCTCTGAGGCATTTGAAGAAGTGAAAAAATCTTGAAGCATTTATCACAAACCCACTTTCCTCGTGAGGCATAAATAGAATTTCCCCAAAAAATATGCACTAGCGAGAATTTGGAGGGAGAATCATTTCTCCGCTTTTTTTCCCTTAGCATACCAAACAATGGAAATATAGATATTTCAATTTCTTTATCTTCTCTTCTCTCAATCAATCACACCCTACGGCATTTTTATTACAGTTTTGTTTCTTGGTAAAGCTATTGTGCATTTAGGAAAAATCGAGTTTTTCTATAAGAATATACACTATAGATCACAGACCGTGTGGAACCGAGAAACCGAACCGACCGGACTGGACCAAAGATATTTCGGTCCGGTTCTCGGTCCACCATTTTTCTCATTTTCGATCCTTGGTCCGGTTTGATTTTACACACAACCACCTATTATGTTTTGTTAACTCAAATGGGACGGACGAGTCGGGCTAGGCCGGGCCGAACTGACGCGAACCTGGACCAAACATTTCGCTCCGGCCCTCAGCCAGGATTTTTGGACCAAATCGGTTTCTGATCCGGTTCGATTTTGATGGTCCGGTCAATATGTAGAGTTAAATTGTCCCCTCTCTCTTTGTTATTTTAAAAGACAAAATAAGAAAACGATATGAAAAGTTTTTTCTTTCTGGTACTTTATCATACGTCTCGACGGTCATGTCGCATTTATGAATTCAACAAACGAAACCATACTCATTAAAAATGAGCATGTACAGTATTATTTTTGTAAGGATATTCTGTATGTAAGACCTTCCATGACTTGTGGTGTGAGAATAACTCTTTGGATACATCGTAGATGCTTGTTTTCTTCGTGTAAAGTATGTTCAAACATTTATTTTGAGGCCTTTTTTTTGACATTTGTCTGTAAGAACATTAATAGTTCATTCATTACAAGAATCTTAAATATCATGCTTCATTTATTTGTAGCTGTTATGCATCATACAATATAGTATAATGATCGGGAGAGTTAGTGCTTAATTTTAGGGAGTTGATATGCACACCACACAAAGTGATGTACACATCATAAAAATGCATATGTGATGTTGTATCATATGCATTACACATGTGATTTTGTGGTGTGCACATCACTTTATGTGGTGTGCATATCACCTCCCTTAATTTTATGACTAAATTTGCGTGACAATATTTTGTTGATTGCAGTTAGTGAAATCATTATCTCATATTCTCATAAATCAATATAACACTTACACACAGTTTTAAGCATAAAATTAGTCGAATTTTTAGCTCTTTTATTTATTTCTTTATAAATATTAATAAAAATAATTAAAAATAATAATATTGTCATGATTTGATTAACTATGTTACTTTGAAATTTTTATATGATCAAATTGTACGAGTCATGACCAGGGGCGGATTTCAATGGAGGTAGGGGAGGGTCCCGGTCCCTTCAAAGTTTATGACAAATAGTGTAATTATTACTCTTTTCGTCTAAAAGTTATTGTCCACTTTTTATTTTGGTATTCTTAAAATAATTCGGCCCCCCTAAAATAAATGTTCAAGATCCGTCATTGCGTATGACTAATTGGAGTCAGATGATCATGAAAGTTACACGATATGATAATTATTGTTTATCGGTGTCAAAGCTAAGATCATGTTCTAAGTTGAGTTTGTGTATTAATTTGAGGTAACACGATAAGATGAGAGTTGCACGATATGATAATTATGGTTTATCAGTGACAAAGCTAGGGCTGGGCGTGGTAAGGCATAACTCACCGTTCATATGCTCCACTCACCATTCATTTGTTATTCCGGCCTCCCTAACTCGCGCGCGAGTTGCATGGTGAAGGGTGAACCAGTCACCACAAGTGAGTGGTAATTTTCGGGCCCCACCTCTTAATATCTGTTACATTATTAAAAAAATAACTTTATTTTAAAAAAAAAACCCATTTTTTTACCTATAAATACTCATCACTTCATCTATTTTTATACACAACTATTTCTATTTATTTACACACTTCTCACATTCTACATTTAATCAAAATGAATTCGTATACGTTTATGAGCCTAGATGATGTAGAAGAAGGAGAAGAAATTAGTAGCCGCAAGAAGCCTTTTATTAAACGAGTCATTGTGTATATTAAGACGAGACGACAAGCTACTCAAGTGTCAAGAAATAACATAACCAGAGATCGTGCTGGAGCACATGAGCGTCTAGTCACCGCCTATTTTACTGACAGCCCGATGTACAATGAAAAACGTTTTCGACAGACGTTCCGAATGGCTCGTCCACTTTTCAACCAGATAGTGAATGCAGTAACTATTCACTCTGCATACTTTCAAAGTAATCCCGATTGTGCTGGAAGAGAAGACATTTCCCCGTTGATAAAGTGCACCTCTGCAATTCGTTAATTGGCATGCGGCGTTAATGCTAACTTTCTAGATGAATACATGCAAATAAGTGAAAGATCGTCACGTATGGCTCTTGATTATTTTTGTCAAGCTGTTATGGGGATTTATGGTCCTGAGTTTTTGAGGAAACCTATGGTTACTGATGTTGAAAAACTTTATCGGCATCACGAAGAAAAGCACGGGTTTCCGAGGATGTTAGGAAGTTTTGATTGTACGGATTGGGAGTGGTTCGGTTGTCCGTACGCCTTTAAAGCCCAGTACGTTAGACGTGATCATGGTTCGAATCCTTTCATTTTGCTTGAAGCCGTTGCGTCGCAAGACTTGTGGATATGACATGCTTTCTTTGGTGTTGCTGGGTCGAACAACGACATCAACGTTTTGTATCAATCCCCTATATTTAACGATCTCAAAACCGGACGAGCACCTGAGATTCCTTTTGTGGCTAACGGCGTAACTTACCCATCTGGATACTATCTTGTTGACGGGATATATCCTGAATTGGCGCCACTCGTTAAGACGATTCCAGAACCAGCTGATGATGACCACAAGCGAATTTTGTATAAGCAAAAGCAGGAATCGGCAAGGAAAGATGTGGAACGAGCGTTTGGTGTTCTTAAGAAGAAATGGGCAATACTAGCCAATCCCGCACGAGCGCTAAGAAAAGATAGGATTGTTAGTATGATGTACACATGCATCATATTACATAATATGATTCGAAAATACAAAAATTATGCGATATCTCCCAGATGGTTCCCGGAGGAAGCACATCAGCCGGACGACCCGCTACGAAACGAAGAACAAGTGCAACGAGTTATGAGGTGGATCAAATCATCACAAGCGCATCAAAACCTTCGACACGATTTGATCGAACACTTGGCTCAAAATGCTTAGTTTTAGCTTTGTTTGTTTCGTACTTTGTTATGTATTTTTATTTTCGTATTGTACTTTTTTATGTAATGTTTTTAATTTATGAATGAAAGTAAATTAAATAAAAAAAATAATGTTGTAAGGTGAGTTTGGTATGAAAGGTGAGTGTTAAAACGGTTGAAACACTACAAGAAAAAGGGGCTTTAGTGACAAAAACTAGGTGACGACTTTCTTTTTTGGTCACAATTCAGTGACGAAATAATTTATGGTCACTATTTTTCGTCACTGATAAAAAGTCGGTGACGAAACTTATAAGTGGTCACTATGTAGTCACTTTATTACATTATAAGTATTTTTAATCTAGGATAGTGACGAGAAATTTGGTCATTGATATGATAAACATCGGTGACGATAACTTTGGTAACTATTTCATACATTGCTAATTCTATAAAATGATTAAAAATAAAAGCATTTATATATATACTTATTAAAACTTACATATTCATATATTTATCTAAAAATCGTAAATACTATCATACGTTACGAATATAAAACATGCATTATAAAGAAAAAAAGTTAAGTTGTAAATATTTACCCAACTGGGCTTAGCTCAGTTGGCCACCTGTGGTCTCCTAAGGAGCTTTGGGGGAGGTTGTTACCATGAGGTCTCGGGTTCGAGCCGCACCGGGTTTTCCTTCTTGTTAAGAATCTGTGTTGGGCTCTGCCCAATCAGATGCGTTAAGTCTCTGGTTCGCTAACATCGGTCTTGTACTAACTTGCCGTTCAAAAAAAATAGAGGAAAAAAACTTAAACGTCAAACATAAATGGTAAACGTATTATTTTTCATTAATATTAATATGTAAGAGTGAAAAAAAAACTTAGTTGTTAAACATATAATAAAAATTACTTGTGCAAAAAATAACTTAGAGAAAAAAAGAAACCACATTTTTTATATTTGTGCAAAATTAACTTAGAAAAATAACACCAGATTCCCTTTTGGTCAAATAATCTACCTTTTTTGTCAAATAAATCCCCCCTTTCGTAAACACTGATTCTATCCATCATATTAACTCTGAAAATGCCACATCATATCCATCGCAAACATCCCATCAGATCCACCATGTAAATTTATCAAACTCTCATCGATCAGTTGAAATCAAGCTCGGTTGTGTTACGGATTTACGCAATTTTATGGATAGCTCGGTTGTGTTACGAATCGAAATCAAGCTCTCATTTGTGTTATGGTCTGGATTCATCTATTTTCACCACTTGTTATGCTCATAAATTTGATTGTTAGGTTTAAATTAGGGCTTGTAACTTGTTTGAGGAAATTTAACTGAATTAGGTGAATGTGATTTTTTAGGGCTTGTTATGTTCATCAGATGAGATATATGATGTGTTTGTTGTTTAATGGATTATCAATGCTTATTGCATAAGTTACTAATTAGTACTTTGCTGATATTTAGAAATGTATATTGATGTTCAGAACCTTTAATTAAATGTGATAAGCTTAATTTTAGCTATAGTAGTACTAGTTCAGCGTAAGTGTAGATATATTGATCCGAGTACACATTTTATGCGCTTTCACGGCCGTTTACATTTATTGCATAAGTTACCTATTACCATAGAATAGTATTTTGTTAAATGAGATGTGATAAACAGACGTATATTCGTCAATGTGTATATGTATTGAATGTCAGATTCATTGTTATCATATCATCGCTGTTTGTGATAGCAAAAATAGTTCATTAAGCTACGACACTGTATATGATGCGTTCATACCTTTGGAAATGTTTTTGATGCAATGTAAGATTTGATGCTAAATGTGGTTAGGTTATCAGTGATGTACATTTATAATATTTGAATAAGTTGCATAGCTAGTATTACTTGTATTTTGAAATTCCCCTCCCTTCAAGACATCAGATTAGACTCGGCAGTAATGACTTTTTCAGGAATAGTGGATGGGTCGACAAAAGTTAAGTCTGTAAAAGGTAGAGAATCCATAGGATTTCCGCCTTCTCGGGAAATTGAGGGTCTTACCGTCTGAAGAAAGTTTTAGTTGGGCGACCGCATATGAATTTGTTTGCTCTCCTGACCTCTTACAATGTAGAATTATCTTGAGAGCCTACTTTATCTATGCTAAGTTTAGTTATCCACTATAAGAATTCTGATTTATAAGAAAGACAGTTTCAATGGTGAAATAGCTTGATCCGAGATCTCAAAGTTTGAATAGTGACATTTAGTAAGATCAAATTGACACTCTTACTGAATGTGCATTCTACATGTTCTTTATAGATATTATGTAGATATTCCATAAGTTGCTAATCATGGTGGAGGGGGTGCCTTTATGGTGTTTCTTTTTTACTTTAGGTGTGATAAAAAATGTTCTTGAGAACACATCGTTAAAGCTTGGTCTCAGCTATTTTTAAGATTGTCTGTTTTGGTAATCACCTTTTTTAATCTGTTTCGATAATTTAAAACTGTTTTAATGGGTCATTTCGGTAATTATATTGTTTGTCGACTTGCAGAAACGCAACTGGTGGTCCTTCAATTGCTTCTAGACATGGTCGTGTTCTTGCGTGTTGTCAGTTCCTTATGATATGACAAGGTACTTTATTGGAAAACAAATAAAACCTAAAAGAAAACACAAAGCTAGAAAATTTTGGATGAGGGGGACAAAATTTGATGTTTGAAAAGATTTACACTATATTATTTTGTTAAGGGGGCATATAAAAAAACAACCCTGCATATTTAGGGGGCAGCTACCCATTTGGCCGCATTGCCCCCATTGTGTTTCCGTCTCTGTAGATGAAGTGTTTGTCTAAAGGAGGATAACATGTCAATGAGACCATATCTTTGCATGTTTCTTTGGCATGGATGACTGAAAAAGGTCAAATCTTTAAGTTTGCGCTATTTTGGTTATATATAACTAGAATGACGGTCCTGGAAGCTTCATATGTAACAAATATATTCACATGCCTGTGAATATCAACGGAATAATATACTTACAGTTCTGCAAATGGTAATTGTAGGTATATTGAAATAGCTATCACAATGAACGCAGTTCCATCATCACCATCTCATCTACCTAAGCTATTGCTGATTGTTAAAGAGGTTAGTAAGTTTCAGATGTTATAATAGTTTATTTCTTAAAAGCTTTTCTTAAATATAATCTTTTTTCTGTAAACGTTGTTATACTAAAGCCATATTGAAAGGTTATTGAAATATTCACCTCTGTAATTGTAGGTTTATATCCTTAAAGCTGGATTGCCCGACTCCTTGTTGATGACTCTTCTGATACATATCAAGGTATACAGGTTAACTTAAACTACTAGTGTTTGTCTATTTAGACTTGTGCAATGAGACCGAAATATTAACAGTTTAGTGTTATCAAGTGATATCATATCTGAACTTATTGTTTCCACCAGCTGTACAAAGTCCAGTTCTCAACTATGTTGGGGATTGTTCTCACTTTATCTATAAATATATATTTTTTACTAAAATAATACATATTTGTCGACATAACTTTATTCAATATTTTATGTATTTTCATGTTTTACTCTTCCAAACACAATTTTCATATGTTTGTGTGTTTATGTACGTGACTGCATACCTTATACGCAACAGTCTGCTTGTCAAGCTGGCTGGTATACAGACGAGGATAAAGATTGTCTCCTTATAATGGTAGATAAGGTTGGTTAAAAGTTCCTTAATTTCTATTTAGATAATAATATATATTGCTACTTATTCTTCTAAATTTCTGACACGTATTATTGTTATTAGGCAAGCCTGGGATACTACAATTTGGACAATGGGAATGATGAACCAACCAATGGGTATTCTGTCACTGAAATAATCTCTAGGTAAATCATAAATGTATGGATACGTGTCATCATATTATATGTAGATGACGAAGTATGTTTTATGTTACAGGTTTCCCTTAATTGGATTATCATATAATGCTTGTCTATGTTTCTTTTTGTTGTAATTTATCATATTTCTTTGCTGTCGTTTCTTTGACATAGTGGTATCTTCACTTGCAGATTCTATCCAAGAATGAGAGTTGAACAGATACTTGCTTCATTTGATGTCAAGGTAAAAGTATATATGTATACGTATATCCATTTTGTAGATAAGGGTTCTTTATAGTTTCTTATTATGTCTTTAAACTGTGAGCTTTGATTGTTTCATAGGCTAGAGAGAGGAAATCTGTAGCTGTTATGATGGGGGTACCTTTATGGTGTTTCTTTTTTTACTTTTGTTGTGATATGCAGGCACGCATTGCATCTGCATCTATTTTGGCGACCATGTTGGAGGGGCCTGCATATGTTTTTCTCCAGGTGGCAGAATTCAAGGGACTTTCTAAGTTGGGATCTTTTACTTCTCTTTCCAGTTTGCTTGGTCAGATTTTAATGCAGCTTCACACGGGTATCTAAAGATTTTGATCGCATGGTTTATAAGTTTTCGTTCAACATATTTCATGCATCTCCCTTATTTACAGTATAGAGTAGCTACACTTCGGATCACTCATTCAACCTCCGACTATGGTTCATATCCACAGTTATTATATCTTGCTTCACTATCTGAAGTACTAAAACCTAAGTTTTTGCCTTTTTCTCTAGTGTGGCTTAATTTTATACCACGCTATCTTACTATTCAAGTGCATCTGCTAATTCAGTTGTTTGCAGACTTTAGGCAATCTGCAAGTTCATTGCCGATATTGCAACTGCCAATTTGTAGCGGAACGTGGGTTCCAAAAATCAAAGAATCGAATAGACAACCATTGGCGATCTTGAGACCAAACTCTTCTCTTAGAGCAGCATTAAATCTGTTTGTGCAATGTACGGTTTTTGACATCACGGTGCTCCCCACTGTATGAATTGGACTTTAATAACATGAAGTTTACGACCCACAAGAATCAGTAGTGCTATTCCGTTTCTCATAAACAGATTGTATCCATCTTCACGTATTAAATATCCTTTTTCTTTTGCAGCTGAATTCCCATTATTGATGACAATGACTCGTTGGATGTTTACTCTCGAAGGTAAATTTATCTTTGTGTGTCCTTATCAAGTCGAAGCATAATGTTCACGGAGTTTAACATTGTTATTACCATGCTGGTTTACTTCTGACAGTGGTATTACTGCTTTGCCAAAGGACAAAACTTATACACACATTAACCTCGAAGAAATGACTATTCATCAGGGAAGTACCGTTTTCTCCATCAGTTTACCCTTTTTATATTAAGTCAGATGAAAAGTTAATCTGGACGAAGCAATTTTGACTCATTCACTTATTAGTCAATCCGGGATAGGTAAATTTTCTAAAAAAAGCATATCAAATGGGTCCGGAGTTGCCCAAAGCTACTTTGAACTACTTGCTTTCCTGTTATATTTTTAAGTTTTTGATACCCCAACTACTTGCTATCCTGTTATATTTTTAAGTTTCTGATAAAATTTCATGTATTTAGTTATATATCTGTGCACAATATATAATTTTGTGTTGACTCGATGTGGTTGGTCAGGGATGAGACGTGTTGTGACTTGTGATTGTGGAGGCTGGAAGCAAACAGGCAGAAGGTATCATTTCTTTAGGTGACATATTCAGGATTCTGCGCTAATGGATGTTGTGCAGCAGCAGTCAAAATTCTTTCAAGCTTACAATTGCAATTTGGCCTTATGTTTATTTAGCCTCAAGAGCAAAGGCATGTAAATCTCAACAGTGTTTCGTTTGTTCATCACCTTTTTTTTACCATTTGTAAAATTAGTGATTGTAATTAAACTTGTCATGTAAGATTTGCATTGCTATAGTTTTTAGATTTTAGTTTGTTTGCAAAAACATTTAAGCAGTAAAACAAAAACCAGATCTATTTTTTTATTATATGCTGATAATAAAGATCTATTTTTTTTGTTATATGCTGATAATAAGTGATGACTTATTTGGTCTCTAAATCTGTAGTCTGTGACGACTATCTCGTCACTAATAGTAAATAAAGTGACGACTTTTTCGTCACATTTGTTGTTGTGACGAAATTTTTCGTCACTAACTGGGTTAAATGGTGATGATTATTTTCGTCACGGAGCAGTAGTGTCCTACGTTATATTGTCGTCCTTAACTGAACTTCAGTGGACGGAGCTATAGTGACGACTGGATGTGCGACAATGATTCTTGGTCACTAACTCTTTGTGACCAATTTTTACATTGCTTAGTGACCAAATCTCTTCGTCACTGAAGGCTATTGTTTGTAGTCTGAAAGGTGTTATGTGGTAAAGTTGGAGAGAGAAAGCTGACGTGGCGCTGAGGTGGATGGTGAGTTTACCCTTGTTACTCCATCCAGCCTAAGATCATGTTCTAACAGTAATGGTTTCTCATGATATGTAGTTCTTAATTAGATAAGCATCTCGACTATATGATATCAACTTAAGAATCATAATCATTATTTGTAACAACGTTGTTTTCAAGTAATGTTGTTAGATTTTGTAGCTCACAAAACGTGAATAAATATGTAATTGTTTACATTGCTGTTCTTGAAAGTAATTGGGGGGCATTCTTAATTTGTTCAATGGATGGCGATGGATAAATGTTCCTTGTAAAGTTTGTAACCGCTCTACAAGAAAGGATTTCCAAGTAGAAAGTCTAGATCGATATATATCATACAACAACATAGGCCGTTTTGGAATAACAAAATTTGTTGGCTGATTAATGTCGCTAACAAGATGTATATGTTCGCGAAATGGAGCGGCTTCAAAAACGGACAAAAACAATCGAAAACGGACAAAAACGAGTAAAAATGGATGAAAACGTATAAATCAAAAAATTTAAAAATAATTACAAATAACTGTTCGCCAAAAGGATAGACGCTGCAAAGAGATAACCCTAAAAACAAACGGCTATTAGCCAAAAGGATAGACGCTGCAAGATTTTTCAACCACATGGACGAAACGTGCATGATTCTAGCAGGTTTCTTAGTTTATAATGATATACTTGTATACAAAGATCCAATATGAAGAAAAAAAAGTTAACTATAAAAAGAAAAATGATTGAAAATAGCTTCATCTAATCATTGTTTTATTTCTTAAAAAATGAAAAATATAACTTCATTTTAACGGGTATACAAAATTCTCAACTCTTCTCTAAAGAAGAAAACCATTCTCTTTTCAAAGAATTTAGAAACGAAAAAACAGGAAAAAATTCACCAACTAATGCATCTCTATGTTTTTTGTGGACTCACATATGAAAAATATATAAGACACATATTTAGTAGTTTCTTTATCTACCGTTCAATGGAGGAGTTAGAATTTTTAGTTAAAGGGGGTCGGCTTATAAAATAAGAGGGTTGAATGTAAGAAACTAATAAAAAATGGCTTGTAATCTAAATAACTAATGAATGAAATAAGTTGATTAGGGGTGACTTAACATCCACTAGTCACCCTACTAGTTTCACCCTTGATTCAACTTTGACCTAATACTTATTTTTCTTAAAAAGGAATACACTAAATCATCTATAAAAAGTTTGAAATATATTAATCGTCAGGATTTCTAAAGCCAACAGTTTGACCACTTTTAACTCATCAGTCCAATTGTGCTTCCATTCTAACACTAATTGGAAACATCATGAGTAGCTCACAAAGCTTATACGTTAACTTTGAAATTTGATAGCGTATGAGAGTTTTAGCCTAAATAACTAGAGCACATACACTCATGACAAAGTCCAAAACAAGCCTACCAAGGTCAGGGTCATTATACAATGCTTGGGAAGCCACCTCCAGGCCAACTACTAACAAGTTTGGCCTGATAAAGAGGTCATGTATAGGCGCGACTAATATCTTATCTCTAAGGCCGTTACAACAGACAAACACGTGCCACCACCTCACTTGCTGAGAGGTAGTGCTGCAAGCATGGCACTAGTACATGCAAACATTCCCCGAGCAGTCCATGCACACGGCACATCTAAGGATGACAAGCCACATGTCATCCTTGTCTCCTTCATTGGATGTCCACCACATGGAATATCCTTAGCCATCAGATCGCATCCATGGGTTGCACAAAACCCTAAATGCATCCCTATAAATACTTGGCAATTTCCTTGAAATAGCCCAAGTCATGATCGACTTAGAATTCACACACTTTATAGTCGACTTATGAGTGTTACCCCGACTCTTAACTCCGGTCATACCTTGGGGACCTTACCAAAGGTGAGAAACTAAACGATCGACTACCCTCAACCCAACCAATACGTACCATAGGTAAACATGACGCCATCTGTGCTATACGATACATAAATAACCACTATTTTCATTTTCTGATACACCAGGAAAAAAAACCTCACCATTTTTACTTTTTCGTCATCGAATTTTTTTTCACCTTTCCGTCACATGAAAACCTTATTTTGCTAAAAAAAACTTCATTATTTTCTCACAAGATACAACATATAAGTTTTTTACCGTGAAAATCTCCATTTTGAGGCATCAAAACATAAACCATTTTTCGTAACAAAACACGAAAAGTTCACCACATTTTCAACAAAACTTTAGGTTTACTTATGGTATGTAAAACGTGTTTAAAAAGGGTTTGGGATGGTTGTGTTGCTTTGTTTCCCGTGTTGAACGGTAAGGACACGATGGTATGATAAGGATCATGAAGCTTAGGTAACACTTAAACAAACCATCTTTGTAAATGTGTGGGAGTTACTATGAGTAAGGGTTTGATGCCAAGTGAATTAAATTACTTGGGGAAGTTGTGAATGCTTTCTATTTATAGGGAAGCATTATGGTTTAGAGATAGACCCTTTAGGGAGTGATCAACAGCTGTGGGGAGGTCACGCGTTGATCATCTGAGAGCAAACAAGGAGGACAGTTGTGGCCATTCTCCTTGTCTCGTACAAGTAAGTGTTGGTTGTGCATCGCACTACTCAGGTGTCGGATGGTACATCCTTAACTATTAGTGTCAGTGAGGAGAAAACGGTCCCCTGCACGAGTAGTCATGCATAAGGGATAAGTTAGCCGGCTAAGTATGGTTTGGGTTTGTAAGTGAGGCGCCATCAGGTGATTAGTTGATGGGCTCTTGTGTTGGGCTTGATCCGAGTGTGTTATTAATGGGCTTGGGCCATTAATATTGATACGTTATCAAGTCTTCCGGTCCAATATTAGATTATGTTCAAGTGATATGATGCTTGAGTATGTAAGTGAGTCCCCCCAGTCCGTGTCTGGCAACCATGGTTCATACTCTTAGGCTTATCCTTCCAGACTTACGTCATCTCTTCCTTGTAATGATGGCTTAGCAGATGCCAAATCTCTTAGTTAAAGTGTTTGACATGTATTGGAAAAAGGTAGAAGTTAATGCTTTGCGTGGGAAAGAGTGAGAAATCCACGATACATAATGATTCTCTATCCTTGGGAGTTGATGTTTTACTCTTGCCTTTATGCAGGCGGCATCATCCAAGCATTCATTGCTCTGTGTGATCTGACTCAACCATGTGACTGTAGCTGATGTCTGTCTTGACGTTAGCGGCACTCGCGTATTTCCAGGTTGAGGTTCACGCGCCATAAATGAATGAACTGGATCCAATGGGCCCTTGCCAAGTGTAGCCCATACACTCTTTCTCTTTACCTATAAATAGGGCTTGTAAAGAGAGCAGTTACATGCTAAGTATTTCCGTTAAAGATCTTAAAATACTTCCTCTTCATCTTCCCTTGTTCGCCTCCCTTAAATCCTAAAAACTCTTAGCATTCCTAAGGAATTTTTTCATGGATGTTTAGTTAAAGGACTTTTTACGAAGGTGAGTTTTGTCAGTCTTGCATGGCAAGAAGAAACTTTTAGACTTTGTTTTTGTTTGGTGTAAATAGAAGAGTGTTGCCATTGTTGTGTGTACTAACCTTATATCCGTGTTTTGTTTGTAGGAATGGGTATGCGTACCAGCATTAGTGGTGAAGACTGTTGTTTTAAACCCGTATCGCTGACCCAAGAGTAGGGGTTGGATGTTAAGCTATGACTCCTCTTTCATTTTTATCTAAAAATGGTGTTCCCTGGGTATATGTTGACCCTGGTGGAATTTCCAGGATTATATAGAAATGGAAGGCGTAGAGAGGCTTCATCCGAACTTTTGGCCTCTTTTAAAGCCTACCAGGGTGAATTTTTTGTCCAAGTTTGAGACTTAGATGTTACACCGCATAAATAAGGCGAAGTAACTCACCTCAATGTGAAACCTAGATGTTAAACCGCATGTTCAGTTGTGGGTGACACGGTCGTTTGGGCTCAGGCTGTGATTGGTAGGAGTGAAGTAAGTTGAATTGTTGAAATCGAACCTTTACTCCTACCAGGTTGGTATGTCCGCAAAGATGATTGATTTTATCCATATTTTGAGCGTCCATGCCTCGAAGGGTGTTTAATCGAGGTCAAAGGATGTCTTTTGGGTAACCTTGTGTCAAAGAGTTGGGCTGAATGAACCAACCTGTAACACCTCCAAAATCAGGTCACAGCGGAATGGTAACAATAGGGTGCTACGTCAAAGTACAAAAATAAAGATATAGCAAACGACCTTAAATGGACGTTAAAAATAAGTTTCATTCGATGTCATTACAACAGATCAGAGTTTTCACGTTAGGTCCCATGGTTTTGTTAAAAAGACATTAAGATTTTATTAGACAAAAGTTTCATTGAATTTAAGAAATCAGAATCCCTCTAA
>BQNB010106858.1:5230-18109 GCA_026074375.1 Tanacetum coccineum | reverse complement strand
ACACATGTTCATCTTCACTATCTGATTCATACTCCTTAATGATAGGAGCATCATTCCAAACTTTAGGTTGACTTACTACCGTGGGTTCATTGTCAACTGGTACAGGCATAGATTCATGTGTTTCTACTGAGCCATAGAACCAAGTACTGTCTGATATTGTACAAAGCTAGCAGTACAAACTACTTTATCGGAAAACATTAGCAGTATAAACCTTTTTCTCCGAACAGTATCAACTTTGGGCAGTATTAACCATACTCAAGCTGTACTAATAATGAATAGTGTAGTTCTTTCACAAAGCACACATCCTCAAAATCTAACTTTCCTGTTTTTATTTTACCTTTACCAGTTATGTAACCTTTACTTCCTCCAAAAGCAACAGGGCCACCATTAAAGTCTTGATATTCAGCAAGGTAGGCCTTGTTTCCAGTCATGTGCCTGGAACATCCACTATCAACAATCCCTTTGTTCTGTAAAGCTCTATGTGGATAATCCTGCACATTAAATAAAAGAGATTAGATTCTCTTAGGGACCCAAGCCTTTTTGGGCTTGAGTCTGCCTAGTGGATCTTTGTAAGTAGCACAGTTTCTAGGACTTGATCCACCATTGTATTTGGAGACTTTGTGCCAGAACTGTCTTTTTGGTCTCCAATTACAACCTGCTGAGGGCTTAACAGTAGTTTCCCTTTTTCCCTTAACAACACTAACTGCATTTACCTCAGCAGTATTAACCTTTTGTTTTGAAAATTTTGGTCTAAGTGTTGTTGTTCTATTAAATGACTTTCTAAAAGGTGAAATAGATTTATGAAAGCCAGCTTTTGGTCTAGCATTATTCACAATAGGCTTAACAGTATTAACTTTCCTAGCATCATTAATTGGTACTGCCTGACTGTTAAAATTATGCCTAGCAGTATTAACTGTGTTAGTACCGCTAGTTCTAGCAATATTAACCGAAATCTTTCCAGTTCTAGTTAATACTGCTTTTGGAACAAATTAGTTTTGATGATTTATTCTTTGCACAATGTTCCATACTGGCCTAATCTCCCTTTGACTAGACCCCTTACTCATCCTATTGTTTAATTCAGCTTGTTTAGCCATCCTTTTCTCATGAAAATCACAATCTCTAATCAGATGGCTAAAACTTCCACATACAAAACATGCCTTTTTGGTATACCCAAATCCCAAACCCAGTTTTTTAGACATTAAACCACTACAATCCTTTTTATCAGGTTTAGGACTCTGACTACATGTGTTTTGTTCTATAACAGTTTGCCTAGGAGTTTTTACATGCTTATCAGTATTAATAAAAGCAAAACTAGGTATTTCCTGTTCTTTTGTGGGTAGAGACACATGTTCATCTTCACTATCTGATTCATACTCCTCAATGATAGGAGCATCAGACCAAACTTTAGGTTCACATACTACTTTGGGTTCATTGACAACTGGTTCAGGCATAGATTCATGTGTTTCTTCACTACAATTTGATTCACAAGAATTAAAGTCACTGCTTCTAGTATCAGATTCACTAGGTTTAGATTGCTTTGGACCATATGTAAATTGTGAGTCATCTATTTCTTTATCAGGTCCAGAAGGGATGTAGATCCCTGTCATTGGAGGGGGAACAACATGCATCCCCTCTGCATATCTATCATTCACAGGATTATTTTCTGTTTCACTTGTTCTACTAACAAACACACTTTGGAAAACTTCATTTTCATAACTTAAAACACCTTTATTCAATTGATCACCATACCCAAGCCCAGCCTTATCCCTAGCACTCATCTGACTATTTAGCAAAATATTAAGATTTTTAGAAGAGTTGTGCCATTTTTCTACTTTAGCTTTTAAATCTTTTTTTTCTTTTTCAGCTTCTGCCAACAGTTTCTTATGGTATGTAAGGACATCAGTTTTATCATCTAAGTCAATCTTCATAAACCTTATCTTTTCCTCATACCAAAGTTGACTTTGTTGATGAGCAACTAATTGTGCTTCAACTTTCTTTAAAGCTTGAGTATATGCCTGTATTTCTATACTGGCATCTCCAAGTTGTTCCCTCTGTTCATCATACAATTTTTTAAGTTTAACATAAGACTCTTTACATTCTTTGGAACAGGAAGTTACCTCTGTGTCTGAACCTGAACTGTTACAAGCCATGAAAGCATAGTTCTCCTGTTCATTTTCTGAGTGACTGGTCCAATCAACACCTTCTCCATCAAGAGTCACCAAAGCTTTAGAGTCCTCCTGTTTACCAGATCTTCTCCCATTGTCTTTTTCCTTATTCCCAGTGTTCCAAGCATCTCTCCTCCTACTATCTTGATTCCCCTTGGATCTGCATTCTCTAGCAAAATGCCCTGTCCTGTGACAACTATGGCACTCGACTTTGGTTTTGTCAAAACTAACCGGTTCCTTGGCATCAAATTGTAGCTTTCTACCTGTCTTTTTGTAGAACTTCTTCATTCTCATGGAAATCATGGCTACCTGCCATTTCAAGTCCATTTCTTCTAAATCAAACTCATCAATCTGTTCCAGATCCTTATGATCCAATTGTGGGCAACTGGATTGATTTGCAAGTAAGAAGTATGATGATGTATGTTCATATTGTGAGTTATGACCAGAAGAGTTAGAAACACCATAAGCGGTACTAACATCATTAGTACTGCTAGTGTTCTCTGAAATGAATGCCACATTTTGTGTGCTAGAGGATGATACAGTAGATCCTTTAACACCAAACTCAAAGACTCTAAGATTATTATACAGATCATTAAAACTGAGATTGTCCACTCTTGGCTTGATCCTCATGATTTAGGAAACCTGAGACCAGGCAGAAGGTAGAGACCTAAGGAACTTCTGATTTGCATCTTCAGTGGAGACGCCTGCACCATGAATCTCTAGTTGACTCAGAAGACTCTGAAACCTGTCATATCCTTTATGTAGTTCTTCTGAGTTTGATACAGAGAAGCCTTCAAACTGTTGCTTTAGAATATACTTCTGCATCTTCTTTGTTTTATCATTTCTACCAAATCTAGATTTAATAGCTTCTCACAACTCTTTAGCATCAGTCATTTTATGAAATTTAGCAAGATGATCTTCTGGTAAAGCCATAAACAAAGTGGTCCTTGCTTTTCTTTCTCTTTCTCTTGCTAAAATTTCTTCTGCGGTCTTGGGAGGCAGAACCTTTATTAAACCATTTGTATAGTTGAGACACTCACGGGACCATTTCCTCTTTGAATAACTTCCCAGATAGGATAGTCTGTATGGGCCAAATAATGTTCCATTTTCATATGTCATATTCTCTCTTCTTGAGAATAGGAAGTTTGATGGTTAAAACAGTGTGGGGAGTTTGTTGTGTTGGTGTTTGTGATGATGGTGGTGGTGGTGGATTATCATCTTCTGATCCAGCCATTAAATTTCTTTGTATGATAGAGGTTTATAACTGGTTTTTGTTCTTCTTACTCAGAGTTTCTCTACAGGCTCGGATACCACTTGTGGATCCCTTTGAATATAGATCTTACTACCTTGTTAAGGGTTGTAGCTAATATGAATAGATTCACACAAACTACAGGAGAAACAATGATTAAGAACACTATAAGTTATGCGGAATCTAACTTATAATGCAAAGAAGAACAATGAATATTGATAACTAAGCTTTTATATTGATTGCTAACTATGAGATTGACAATGAACTGATATCTCTAACTATGCCGTAAGGGTTCCTTTTATACACCAAGGAAAACCCTAATCTTGGCTTACAAAACGCGTAAAAGATCATGCATATCTTTTCCTATAATAACTCATGCATATCTCTTAAACGGTACTAACTATTTTATACTAACGGTACTAACTATCTGAGCAGTACTTAACATTTTGTACTGTCAGTACTAACTATTACTAGCGGTACTAAGTATATAACTAACGGTACTAAGTCAGGAATGTATAATTCCCAACAATCCTCCCCTAAACATGATTGTTGAACTTGTTTAACTTCATGTTTCTTCGGTGTAGATTCTTTGAACTTCATGGAGGATGTATTCAAACACTCTGACAAATCTTGATCTGATCTTAAAGTTTCTTTGACATCTTTTGCTATCCTTCTGCAACATGTCTTCAACAATACAACAACATCTTTTCAGCAACAATCCAACTAAGTTGGCTTTGTAGTTTTTGGCAAACTACCAGCCATAAACGGATTTGATATTCCTTTACCAGTAGCCGTTTGCTCTGGGATAGTCAACTCTTTATTGCAAAATATGGTGAGTTGATTACCATACAGTTTTTGGTAAACTGTCAACCATCAACGGAATTGACTTGTCTTTACCAAACACCGTTTGCTTTTGGACTAGCCAATGCTTCATTGCCATAACATGGTGCATTGATAAACCATATAGTTTTTAGCAAACTATCAGCTATCAACAGATTTGAGTAGTCTTTACCAAGAACTGTTTGATCCTGGACTAGCCAACTCTTAACCATGAAGCAAGGTGAGTTGAGAACCCTACAATTTTTGGTAAATTGTCAACCATAAACGGATTTGAGAAGTCTTTACCACAAGCCGTTTGCTTATGGACTAGCCAGTTCTTATGCCTATTAAGCATGGTGAACTGATGACCATTTGTTGTGTGGTGGTTAGCCAACACTCAAACCCTTCTCAATTCCATTTCATCTTTACTCTTCATTAAGCTGTTGCTTAATGAACCTTATCAAATCTAATGCAGCAGTACTTTCTACCTCAACTTCTAATCCAAAATCAAGCATTCTTTGCAGCAATTCCTTGGAGAGAGGATATTTTCTTTCAACTAGCATGTGAATGACTGTTCCATCCTTAAACTCTAGTATGCAAACTCCACAAGCCTCATACAGTCTCCAAGTGACAATCTCCCAATCTTGTTGATCATTCCAGAAATCACCTTGATCAGTTACTTCTATTGAGGATTCCATCATAATCTTCAAGTCTCCCCAAAGAATCAACTCTATACCTTCTGGTGTGCTTTCTGAGTACTGCTTCATTACCAAATCATATAAGTGAAACAGATCTTGTCTATAAAAAATATGAAGTACCTCCATTAGATAGTTGAATGCCCTGAAAGTTAATTGGTATGTGGGTCGCAATCAAATATTACATTGATGCACCATGAACAAAATACTTTATAAAAGAATTTTGTAATTTTCGAAAAATTTAATAAGAGAATACACGGGTCTCGACATTTAAATCATCTAGAATGTTTGACAATCGCAAAAAATCAAGTATATGCTGTGTGCACTTGGTTTGAATTATATGAAAAACGTCCCGTTGATGCTCAGTTGCGCTCACAAATTGAGAGATCCGATTAAACTATATGTCACACAGAATTAATTTAATGAAACGAGTTTTAAGCATAAAAAAAGCGTATCAATGTCATCATTAATAATACATAATTTAGCCGTATCATTTTTCTCTAACAATCAGCTCGATAAAGCCGTTTATTTCAATGGAAAGAACAATGTTACGAGATGGAATCTGCTAAGATAAAAGAGGGGATCACACAATCAACCTCGAGTGCAAGAGTAAAAGTGTTTTTAGGATTGAAAGTTGAGAAAGTGGAGTGCTAGCATGTGAAATACTCAAGTTTAAATGATCCATGCCTTAGTATTTATGACTTATCATGAATAAATTTTAAAATGAGAATAATTAGAAATAACTATAACTACATATTTGAAATTTATCGACTTGAGTTAGATATATCCTTAATCTTTTGAATGCACCTTAATATATTTTCTAACTTAAATAGTGTTACTTTTAACTCTCAACCGCTGAGGAAAATTGTCATTTTTGATTATGTTCGTTCTACTTCGTTTTTTTGGCTCCATAACAGAGGCAATTTGATTTTATCCTGGACGGATTGGTTGAAGTCCTTTCTAATGACCGCGTGTTTGGACAATGGTTGAATGCTTTGTTTCAGAAGGCTGCTTTCTTGTCTCGCCTTCTTCCTCGGGGTTTGTTTGGGGTTTCTTCAAAAACCACTTCGGAGTGAAAACCGGTGGCTCGGCCTCCGTGGTGGGGGGTTTTTCTTTTGGCGGAGTGAAAACCGAATGTTCGGCCTCCGTTTCAAAAAAAAATTCATCCCTTTAGTTTCCCTCGCAGTTAAAGTCTCGGGTTTCATCGTTATGCTTTTATTTTTTGTAATTCATATGTACTTTTAAGTTTCTAGCTCATTGTTATACTTTTTTTTTCAATATATTATCAGCCGTTCAAAAAAAACATTGATATACATATATTAGACACATTTCATCAAGTTAGGCGAATCTTATGTATTTTTCGTTTTTTGCAGGTCAAATTTTATGCTAGTAATATTTTTCATCGTTTTTACTTCAATCTCACTTAAAAAACTAATAGAGTTGAATCTAAATAAATAGAGATGCATCTAATTCAAGTCGGTGCATCTCAAATAGGTGGTTATAGTTATTTCTCATCATTTTCATCTTAAGTTTTCTTCTCACTGGATCCTGGCAATCAGCTCGATAAAGCCGCTTGTTTCGATGGAATGTACAATTTCACGAAATGGAATCCGCTACTACAAAGCACTGTTAGTCTCACCGTGAGAAGGGGGGTCCCACGATTAGCCTCGAGTGTAAGATTAAGGGTATGTTTTTGAGAACCGAAAGTTGAAAGAGTCGAGTGTTATTTTGTGAAAAAAAACACGCGAGTTTAAATGATTCATGGCTTGGTATTTATAGGCTAAATACTTTGCCGTTTTTCTCAAATCACGGGTGTCGGATCTCGCTAACATCCGTTGGGTAATAGCATGATCGCCTCGGTGTTGCTACCTTTGAACCTTAACTTTTACGGATAACTTAGTTAATACTCTGTTTGTACACATAGCCTGCGGTCGTCCTTAGGAGTTGTCGCGCCATCGGATCTTTCTTTTAATCCATTTATGGAATGAATTGGTATGCACTTCTTCCCCATGATGTATTCCTTTCTTCTCTTAGAAAGTCATGTGAGTGACTCATGATTTTGAGCTTACTCATCTATGTTATCGAGCTAAAGGTGTGGCGAGGAAGATTCGTTTTAGGCCATGCCATTGCTCTGGACGCCGACTACAATCCTTGGTTCTTTAGTCACTCTCATCTTCGTTCATTACGGTTCCTCCTTTCGGTCTCGTCATCATCATGACTTATGTTTTTGTGACCGTTGAGGTATTGTTTGTTCGTATCAGGCGGATTCCACCCTGTACAATATCAAAAGTATACATGCATGTATGTGGACCGAACAACGAGATGAATAAATTTTGGTGTTGGTCAATTTTGTAAAACGATCATCTCTTATACATATTGAGATTAATTATTTCAGACACGTCTAGCTAATAATTCTTGGCACGTTTCTTAATGGGTGGTCGAGATAGCTCATTCGATGTCAATTACGGTAGTATTATCGTAGTGATAATTCCTTATACGTAAGTAAAGAAAGTGTGTAAAAAATATTAGTTAATTTCATTAATAATCATTTCCCTAATCATTAAAGGTTATGGGTTTCATTTAAAGATATATTATGAGATATGTGGCGTAAATGGTGTGAAAAAATAATCGGTAGTAAAAAAAACAATGTCACGGAAATTTTATCGGGGGTTTACTACCCAACATCTTTACTGATACTTCAACAGTTTTTCTTCATGAGTACGGCTTTAAGCGAATATGAACTTGAGGGGGTATATTGTCAAGTATGATTAAACCAATGAAGAAAAAACTTAGGAAGTATTTTCAACACATGCCATCGATAATTACTTGTGCAGCCGCTTTAAATCCATGTTTTAATGTAAACGGGGTAGACTATCTTATCGAGTCGATAAGTAGGGATTTGTAGTTTTTTGACGATACTTTTGCATCTAAGTCAAAAATTTATTTTAATGAATCTTTGGAAGGTTTGTATAATCTTTATTATGCAAAATATGGTAACCCAACTCAATCATCTCAAACAAGTGGTGGGGCTACTTCATCGAAGGTTAGTGGCGGAAATAAGTATAGCCGTTTGCTAAGCGGTTTGAAAGCACATACAAAAAAGAAGGCAAGAACTACTGATCCTACAATGTCTAGCGAATATGAGCGATATGTCAATTCGGATTTTGTCACACATCTTCATCCCAAAGACTTTGCAAGTTTTGATGTCTTAGATTTTTGGAAAGAAAATGAAACAATGTTTCCCGTTCTATCTCGCATGACTATGGATATAATAAGTGTGCAAGCTTCTTCGGTAGCTTCTGAATCCGCATTTTCAACAAGTGGGAGGGTATTGTCAATCCGAAGAACAAGACTCACTCCGGCGTCTTTAGAGATGTGCATGTGCTTGAAGGATCACTTGGACGCTAAAGAGCGTAAACAAGACAAATGCCCTCTTAAAACACCCTTGGACTTTGAAGAAGATGTCTTTGATGACGAGGTGCAACAAAATGAAGCTATTCCACTATCCGATGAAGAAATTGCACTAGATGCTAGCAGCGAAGGCATTATGTCTCTGGGAGGACCACGATATGATTATATGGTGAGCAGCGAAGAAGCCGAAGATGAGTACTAATTTTCGATTAGCATGTTGTATTTTTAATTCGCTTGCATTATGTTGCTGATGTTGTATTTTAAATTTCATTGCATTGTGTTGTATTTCCTTTCCAATGTATTTCGTTTCTGATGTATTTGGGTTTTTCTATTAAATAAAAGTTGAAGTTTATTCCGTTTATAGTGTACAAAACAACGAGAAAAAAAAAATTCCAAACTGGTTTGGGTGGTTAACCGGTTCCAAACCGGTGGGACCGGTTCGACTCAAACCGCACCACAAACCGGCTCTGGTTTTTCCCAAACTGGTTTCGACTGGTTTGTTGACCGAAACAGGTTCCTGTTTGACTGAAACCGAACCGAACTGGTTAACCGGTTTGCGCACGTCTAGTAAAAAATTAAAATTGTTGGCAAAACTAACGTGTGCACACACGTAATTATTGTGGGTTCCTCTTGGGAGACATTGTGCGATCATTATGGGTTATAATGTTCTCTACTTTTAATCATGTTTACCATTGCTTTTCTAATGTTAGGTTCTCACTCAGGATTGCCCCAAAATTCTTTCATCCATGTTTACAAGCTTTTGCACCCAATGATTTGCAGACGATTTAGATGGTTAATGATATGCATTAAACTATTATATATTGTGTATATACACTAATTTAATCGGTTGTACATAAGAGTGTACAAATTAATACATAATGTGTGCAAATTATCTCCCATTTTTGGTGAATGTCTAGCTAGCTTAAAAAACATTTTAATAATACAATTTTGTTGATTTCGTCACTTAATGTATATAAACAAGCAAAAGAACTCGCGCGTTGCGGCGGGGCTAATTTTTTCCCGAATAATTTTTTTTACGTTTCGGGGGCTTTTTTTTAGGCGATGCGTTATGGCGGGGCTAATTTTTAATATTTTCTTTTTTTGTATGATTCGGGAAAAAAAAATTGCGTTGGGACGGGCTAATTTTTTCCCGAATATTATCTTTGAAGAGTTGAGTAATTATCAAATATATACTTCACAAATATTTAAATAGTGTCATAAATTTTACTCCAACACAAATGAGTTACGGGTACACACATGGTCTATTTTGCGGGTAAAACCCGTGGGTATTTTTATTTATGGGGTACACCATGATGGGCTATACATACCCGGTCACTCCACTTGGGTATATTTTTCACCCACTAACCCACCCAACGGTGAAATTGATAGGATTACCCACCCATTTACATGTGGCTACCCGCGGGTTATGGGTTTTTACTCACCCATTGTCATCCCTAGTAAATGTTGTATTATTACCCAAAAAAGTTTAAGTACAAAAGGTGTAGATGAAGTCCTACAACCCAACCTGTTACATGGGCAAACAAGAACGCACCAATATGCAAAAACCAAAACACAACATAAGAATGACACACCATTCTTATGACTACCAAAGAAAGAAGCACAAGCAACTTCCTAAAACTAAGCCATCAATGTGGCAATACCAGCTTTTGAAAACTACTCATCAATGGCTAACACACAATATGTATTAAGTCTTAAAACCTTGATAATAAGCGACGTCCATGTAGTCTTTTAGTAGCATCTTCTAATAGCCTGCATAGCTAACTTCCATAACAACGAACCAAGAGACGTCTTAACTGTTGTTGCAAAACCACGAACAAGCAGCGGCACCATCATGAGTGAACCATTGTAAATGAATCATCTGCATTAACCACAAGGTATGTGGATACCATGTTTCTTCATGCACACCCACAAACTAGCCGCAACATCCATTCCCAGCAAAAACCTACCAGGAAACTAACACATAAACCCTAAACCAAGGGTTTTGAAATAATGATGTTCCAAAGATAAACCATCATAGCACCACGATCTGATATTTGAGTAACAAACCCTAGATCAGTAATTTAGGTCACCAAACAGATCAAATAACAAGAAAACCCTATGAGAATGTAAGGTTTCCAACCCACCACGACAGCCTCTACACGACCCTAGAGTTAGGGTTTCAAGACAGCCATACATCAAATCCAAATCTTCACACGATGAATATATGTATTAGGTCCAAAGAATCAGAATGATGATAAAACTCAGATGCTATAGGTCGCTTAAATGCTGCCACATAAAGTTAAGTATAACGGTTAATCAAGCGATCTTATGGTTTTATTATGGGTGCGATCTTCATATTTCGTTTTTCTTTTTTTAGTTGATTTTATTTTTTTAAAGTATGCATGAAAAAATGTACATATTGAATGATTTAAAAAAAAAATTTCGGGAAATTACAAAAGTAGTTTAAGTGAATATAAAAATTAATATTGTTTGGTCATTTTCAATTTCGTACTAGTGTTTAATTGACTAATTGCGTGAATACAATCTAAAATAGTTTATGAGTTAATTAAACTTCAAATTACTAGATCAACTATCAAATCTGGCATGGTTTGAAATTGATCTGAATGCGGCGGTATTTTCATTTTAATAATCATTTTTCATCTTAACATCTTTTATGAATTATTAATACTATCAACATTTTTCCTTGTTTGAAACTTTTTTTGAACATATGAGTTCCAAGGAAATTGCATATGTCATCTAGGGGTGTTCACGGTCCGCGATCCGGACGACGAAACGAATTGGTCCAAAACGCCGGACCGAAATGGTCCCGGTCGGTCTTCGGGTCCGGTCCGATCCTACAAGGCATATCGCCGGGTTTTTGGTAAGACCGGACCGGACCGAGGACCGAAAATGTTAACGTAAAAAAGCATGGACGAGGACCGGTCCGGAATAGCTCTGGTCTGTCCGGGTTTTCACGGTCCATTTTGCTCACCCCTATGCTCATCTACCTTAATAGCCATTGTTGGTGTGTTTAGGTGCTAAAATCACTGGCAACCTAGTGTTGAGTCTTTAGCAACTTATGAAGTAATCTCGTTAACGACAACGACGAGGTTTTTTTTTCTTCGTAAAAATTGTTGTGTTTACAATCCCATGAACGAAAAGTAAGTTTTCCTTGTTTCTAAGATATTTGAAAATGTAAGGTTTTTAATCTAGTTAGTTGAACATTTGAGATTATATTGGGAAAGTTTAGAAGTTCCGTTAAATCACGTAAATCAGAGTAAGACTATGCGCAATGGGAGGTCATTGGTGTAGGTCGACCGACAAAATGTGGGTCACCGAGTGGTTGCTAAGGGTCATTGTGGGTTGCCGAGTGGTATTTTGGAGAACTAGGTCGGGGACACGACTATTAGTGGTGCTGTGTTTGTAGTGTGTTACTAAATTAAAATTTATTTTTGTTAGGGTATGATTTTTGTGTGCTAGTCGACTTATGTGCCTAAAAGGTACGCATGGTAGCTTTGCATGAGAGAGAAAATCTGAAGATGGGCAGAAAAATTGTGAGTCGTCGTAAATCACTGTTGTGACTAGCATAATAAAGTTTTCCTTGGTAACTATATTAACTTGTTGCATTCCACAAGTACCAAAACTGAAATTTCCCCCAATGTTGACCCAAGAAAGAAGTATAGTACTGTATACTGTAGTAAATAGGTCATCTAGATGTTGTCATATCTGGATTGTAGCAAGCAAAAACTTCATCATTTTCGCCTTTGATTTAAATGCACGTGAAATAAACAGGTCGGTTGGTATGAAAAAGATAGTTCGTTGATAGTGTGGTTTAGTAATAAAATCAGGCACAGGCTCACATCTCGTCTAACCCCAATGTGGTCATGGCCTATACTGCTTAAATTTAAGTCTACACTTTTTATGTTACGGATTTTTTTCGTTACTTATTTCATGCTTTGTCGGCAAAAACAAGCAAAGAACTGGCGTTTCAGGTCGGGGGCTAATTTTTTCCCGAATATTTTTTTTTACGTTTCGGGGGTTTTTTTTTGGCGATGCGTTATGGCGGGGCTAATTTTTAATATTTTCTTTTTTTTATGATTCGGGGAAAAAAAATTGCGTTGGGACGGGCTAATTTTTTCCCGAATATTTTCTTTTTTTGGGACGGTTTTGTAAATTTTTTTACGGGAATTTTTGTGTAAGAAAATCGTAAATAGTTAAAATGTGAGGGTCCGTTTTGTATTTTTTTTACTTTGGGCCATATTTTATGCTATTTTTTTGGGGGTTTTTTTTGGCTATTTTTTTCCCGGATATTTCTTTTTTTTGTACGATTCGGAAATTTTCTTTTTGCGTTGGGACGAGTTAATTTTTTCCCGAATTTTTTTTTGGGACTGTTCGATATCTTTTTTTTTTTGCTGATGAATGTAAAAAAGTTGTGAACAATAAAAACTTGACGTGTTTTTTTTGTTAATTTTTTACGGGATTTTTTGTGTAAGAAAATCGTAAATAGTTAAAAGTTGAGGGACCGTTTTGTATTTTTTTT
>BQNB010106857.1:0-23299 GCA_026074375.1 Tanacetum coccineum | reverse complement strand
TCAGTCAAATAATCAAGATCAAAAAGCTAAGTTGGTCCTTTCCCTGCAACATTTGGTTTATTCTCTAAAAAGGTAATGTGCCGGTTTTCTTCAACTCTCTTGGTTTCTAAATTGTATACCCTAAAAGCCTTGCTTTGTAGAGAATACCCAACTAAAAACCCCTCATTTCTGATTTCCCATCAAACTTGCCCAGATGGTCAATGGTATTCAAGATAGTCACATGGCACCCAAAAGGTCTTATATAGCTTATGGTGTTACAAGTTCATAAGGTGTCTTATTATGAGGCTTGGTCACTAATACCCTATTAAGAACATAACAAGCAGTACTAACTGCTTCAGCCCAAAAAGTGTTAGGTAAAAATGAATCTGCTAGCATAGTCCTAGCAGCCTCAATAAGGGTCCTGTTCTTTCTTTCAGCAACTCCATTTTGTTGTGGAGTTCTGGCATTACTGTATTCCCTCTTGATCCCTTTTGACCCACAGAATTCAATAAAATCCTTGTTCTTAAATTCTGTACCATTATCACATCTAATAGTTTTAACTTTTTGATTTAATTGGTTCTCAATTTGTCTTATAAAGTCCTTAAGGATTCCACTAGTTTCATCCTTAGTTCTTAAGAAAAACACCCAACTAAACCTGCTAAAATCATCAGTGATAACCAGGCAATAAGTCTTATGGTTTAAGCTCCTTACAGATGTAGGTCCAAACAAATCCATATGAAGAAGCTGTAAGGAGTGACTAATAGAGCTCACTGATTTGGCCTTACAGGAGGCCTTGTGTTGCTTTCCTTTCTGACAAGCAACACAAGTGTGGTCATTTTGAAAAATCTTTGAAGGTAAACCTCTTACAAGGTTTCCCTTCACAAGTTTGTTTAAGTTTTTAAAGTTAACATGACCCAACCTCCTATGCCATTTGTTAGATTCATCAATTGTGGCCTTTGCAATTAAACAAGCTAAACCTCCTGAAGGAACAATGTTCTCTAAATTGAAACTGTACATATTGTTTTGTCTAGGGATTCTAAGTAATACTTGATTTTCATCAGGTAACTTAAATTCAGGAGACAAAACAAGACATTCAGAGTCAGTGAAAAGAACTTTGTTCTTCTTGTCACATATCTGTGACACAGAAAAGAGATTGAAATGCTGAAGTTCTTTCACAAAGCACACATCCTCAAAATCTAACTTTCCTATTTTTATTTTACCTTTACCAGTTATGTACCCTTTACTTCCTCCAAAAGCAACAGGGCCACCATTAAAGTCTTGATATGCAGCAAGGTAGGCCTTGTTTCCAGTCATGTGCCTGGAACATCCACTATCAATAATCCCTTTGTGCTTTAAAGTTCTGTGTGGATAATCCTGCACATCAAATAAAAGAGATTAGATTCTCTTAGGGACCCAAGCCTGTTTAGGCTTGAGTCTGCCTAGTGGATCTTTGAAAGTGAAACAATTTCTAAGACTTGATCCACTATTGTATTTGGAGATATTTTGCCAGTAATGTCCTTTTTGTCTCCAATTACAACCTGCTGAGGGCTTAACAGCAGTTTCCCTTTTTCCCCCAACAGCACTAACTGCATTTACCTCAGCAGTATTAACCTTTTTATGTGAAAAAAAATTTCTAAGTGTTGTTGTGTTAATAAAAGACCTTGAAAATGGTGAATGAGTTTTATAAAAAAACATTTGCTGGTCTAACTCTATTCACAATAGGCTTAACAGTATTAACTTTCATAGCAGCATTAGTTAGTACTGCCTGTCTGTTCAAATCATGCCTAGCAGTACTAACTTTGTTAGTACCGCTAGCTCTAGCAGTATTAACTGGAATTTTGCCAGTTCTAAGTACCGCAAGTTCTAGTAGTATATAACTGGATCCTGCCCGTTCTAGTTAGTACTGCTGTTGGAACAAATTGGGTTTGATGATTCATTCTTTGCACATTGTTCCATACTGGCCTAATCTCCCTTTGACTAAACCCCCTTACCATCCTATTGTTTAATTCGGCTTGATTACCATCCAATTAAACCATATAACTCACTAGTAAACCTTTCGGACCCTTAGTGGGCTGCGTAGCCCCTCTTCGAGAGCCCACAAAGCTCATAAGCCACGATAAGCCTAAACGGCTTATTCGTGTGCTTATGCGCAACTTAATGAACTTAATATAGGCTTAAAAACATAAGTGCACCATTTGTGTTTCTTTTAAGACCAAACGGACCCTTAATGGGCCTCCTAGCCCATTTACGGGCCCTAACGAGCAAATAAGCTCACAATAAGCTCGTGTAGCTTATTGGTGACCTTATAAGGGCTTAATCGACTTAACGGACTTAAAAGTACCTAAATGGACCCCTTGTATTTCGTTGGAAACCAACCGAACCCCTAATGGGCTTACCAGCCCTTTCGCAAGCCCAACGTGAGCCATAAGCTCACAATAAGCTTGGACAGCTTATTTATGAAAGTTACGCAGCTTATACAAGTTCAAAGGGCTTAATGGACTCAAATAAGGTTAACGGGCCAAGCCCTAACCCCTAGAACCCATTCGGGTGACCATCGGGCCCAATAGGCCCAACGGAGAGCTTATTTAGCTTATCGGATAAGATAAATAAGCAAAACAACCTCCCAAGTGCTTAATGGGACTTAATAAGCTTAACGGACCCTAATGGACCCAACTAGACCTTCTAAAACCCTACCGGGCCTTAACGGGCCCAAGACCGGCCCATTTGAGTGCTTATTAGCTTAATGGCTTATTTAGAATAAGCTGAAAAGGGAAACAGTTAATTCGGCTTAAATTACAAGTTGGAAAAGCACTAGGAGAAGTCTAGAACTCTAAATACCCTTATCGGGCCTCAACCGGCCCAAACTCAAAAGCTTATTAGCTTATTTTAAATAAGCTAAACACGAGACAGAAAAAGCTAAGTTGAAACAAATGAGAAATAAGCTAAAATACCTAAGAAACCATTTAGTTTCTATCCGGGTTAAGCTATTGGGCCCGTAAGCCCAATAAGCTCTAAATAAGCTTCAATAAGCTCGACGAGCTTATTATAAGCTTAACCAACCCATATGAACTTATTGAAGGCTTTTGGACTTATGAAAACTACAACGGACCTTTAGAAACCTAAACGGACCTTAACGGGCCCAATATGGCCCGTTAAGCCGAAATAAGCTCGAAATAGCTTATTTATAAGCCGAAATGACTTGGTTGGCTTATTTGGACTAAATAAGGCCAAATGCCACTTGTCGGGATTTAATTGGGTTGAAAATGCAATTTTTACAAGTCGGGGGACTAAAACCGTAATTTGCCGAAACTCAAGGGGTTAGTGTCGTCACTTTCAATTGTCAAATAACCCCAGGGACTATTCTTGTAATATTCTGAAACATAAAGGTTTAAGAGTAAACTATAAAAACCTAAACTATCCTTTTTAGAAACTTAAGGGACTAATTGTGTCATTTCCGAAACTAGAAGGTTTAAAATATAAATGTGTATATTTGTAAGCCTAGGGACTAAAAATGTAACAACTAGAAACTTAAGGGTATGTTAGAACCAAAGTGAGATAGATCAAACATTTATACGTCGGTCGAACGTTTAGATATTCGGACGTCGAACGATTTAATAACAAATTAATAAATGAAGTATATTAATAATGACTTCACGTTTATCGAGAACCATCGAAATTATAAAAACAATGATCTTGTGCATCACCGCACAAGTGATAACGGTATATATAAACTTAAAATGGAATTTAGTTTATACAATGAGTCGTTAGTCTAAATGTGTAAACTAAGACTTGACCGTACTTACTTAGGTACTTGACGGTGTAATCCACTACCTACTTGGATACTTGTTATCATTCAGAGAACTACCGGCTAAGGTGAGTTCATAGCCCCATGCTTTACAATTATTTAAATGATTTACATCCTTGGGGTGATAACATGCTTTGTTTTACAAACTGGACGCAAGTGTACATTTTATGCCATGTTTACGTGTTTGCCTAAGTTACCATAACCCCTTTATGTCCATGATCATGAACTGTTAATTGCATAGATGTGATTGGGAATTACATTGTGCGGGCGCGAATGCTATGGATAGATCTATTAGGGATTGACAATCCCCGTTCGGGTGATTAGCTATCACTGGGAACGAACGCATACCATGTCGAATTTGGGATGTTGCAGGGTTAGCACATCATTCACGGACACCAGTTGGCAATTTATAATTGCATTCATATACGTCGAGCCTCGGTGTCATGAGCTTAGGAAACGTAATTACTTTTTATGATGTTTGCATCTGTTGCTTAATCATACACTTGGAAATCTTGCGGTCCTACTATTGATTTACATAAACCTATGAATTCACCAACTTTATGTTGACGTTTTAAGCATGTTTTTCAGGGCAATAAGGCACGAGGTGCGTCGATACATTGGGAGTCAATAATTGAAGAGTCAACACTTAAGATTTGGGGTCTTATTACACTTTGGGGACAATTGTTATAAACCGGAATCTTTATCTATTTTGTTGAACCATTTGAAGCCATGAGCTTATGTAACAAACAAGTATTTTGTTAATCCAATGTATCTTTTTCAAACGACACGTTTAGTAGTCGTTCTCTGATCTTGTGCTATTGACCCAATAATGTAACGCCTTCGGATATTCAACATTCCGCTGCATACTCAGATTTGAGGGTGTTACATACTTTACATACTATTCGGGAGATGTAGTGGCACGGAGGACTTTCTTGGATGGAAAAAGAAAAGTAGTTATAGTTAAGGTTTCAACCTTGTTCTCTATAACCGTGGCTCTTGATACCAATCTATAACACCCCCATTTTGACATATATAGCAGCAGAAGCTAATCTGGGGTATTATTTCATAGTACAACAGTCATAATCATAGAAAACGAATCGTAAAGAGACGTTTTTGGAAAATTTAGTTATCATTCATTATTTCATCAGAGTTTTTACAAACAGAGGTCCCAAAATCTACATGAAAACATAAAGTTTGAATGATAACAGTTTAGCCATCTTCAAGTTCGTGCCACTCCGTGCCATAAGATGCTCAGTTACCTGAGATAAACATGCTAAAAAGGTCAACACAATGGTTGAGTGAAATTCATAGGTTTATGGTAAACAGTTTGAATACAAGTCATCATAACAGTGGGTTACGTTGTTATACACCCATAAGTGTAATAATTGCAATGAGTATAATTATTATGGAAAACAGTATTATTGCCCTAAGCTAATGACACAGAGACCTTGAGATAATCAATAATCACAAGAAGTTGCCCCAATGGGTGCCTTTGCCAAACACCCGCATAAGATCAAATGAAGTTGGGGGCGGTTTTTTTTTTTGGTACCAGAAAGTATAGGTACACCAACGGGGGAGTTCAGTCCCAAATAGATCTATTCACAGCATTCGCGCTTACTCTAAAAAGTAAATACGGTTCATGATATGGGGACTTATGGCAAAAGTAAGACGTTATGCAATAATATATCAGTATAGCATACATTAGAAAAACACTCGTATTCATGGTTTATAGCATGTATCCCTCTCGCGGGTTTATGAAAACATTAGAAGATTTAAAATGCGAGGCTATGAACTCACCTTAACAGGGAAAATCTGATTGATGGCAAAAGTATATCAAGTGAAAGTAACAGCTACGTCACGCAACCTGGGGTAATATGTCAAGTCTTAGTGTGATGGTTTATGTTTCAAAACTTCATAAAGTTTAACGTATTACTTTGATTTATTAATTTATGGAAATATTGTATCACTGTTTGGGCTATCATAATCCAGAGGCCATGTAGTATCGTTTGAGGAGTCAGGGCACTTTAAATCGTAAACCCAGCAAACTCGTCAAAACAAATACCCAAATGGAACCCCTCACATGAAATTCCCTAGTAACGTGATACGATAAGATTTTAAGTTTCTTCAAAAGCTAGTCGATGATAAATTACGATAATTATATAACGTAATTGTTTTATAATGCGTCGATCGTTGATTAATAGCGATAAATGTATTGGGTTTTAATAAAATTGAGTTTTATAATATTAATATATATTTTTATAATTTATATAAAAATATTATATTTTATATTTTTAAGTTTGCAAAAATGGCAATATATACCCTCGATTTATAAACTTTTACAAGTTTAGTCCTTTATATATAAAGTATATATAATTTAAACCTTTAACTTTGAAACTTGGCAAGATAGGTCCTTATAGTTATAACTTTAGGAAAATGACATTTTCAGCCCCTCTAGTTATAAATTTCATAAAGTTACGATATATACCCCTATGCATGAAAATATTTGCAAATTAAGTCCAAAAAGCCATGCAAGCTTATTTTAGGGTTCCAAATGATATTTGCAGGTTATAGCTTATTAGAATAAGCAAAAATAAGATGTTTTAACGTAACAAAAGTTTAGAAAAAGGATTCATTAGCTAGAAAATCAAAACGGGTCGTTTTTAGGGTTTTAGTCAAAAACACATGGGTTTGAGGATTCAAGGCTTCAAACAAGAGTTTATATATGATCTAACAAACCTTTTGAAAGATCTAAAACAGAATATGATCTTATTGAACAAGATTTTGAGCTTACTTAATCTAAAATGGGTCGACTGAGGTTCTTGTTTGGTTCGTACGCCTAGAAACGACTTCAAGACTTCCTAGTCTCTTGATTCTTAGCTTCTATTCTGATCTAGGGACCTTATACATTTTCCTTGGTCTAGAAAGAATTCCATTTGTGTTTATGATGGACTATTTAAGTATGTTTGAAAAGGGTTGCTTGGATTCGGCTTATATAGGGTTCGAAAACCCTTGGTGCCTAAGTTTTCTTGGTGGCTAAGGGTTGTAGATTTAGGGTAATGACTAATGAAGTCTATAGGGTGAGTATTGTGAGCTAGAAATGTAGCTATGCAAGGTTGTAGAGGTTTAGGGTGTTCGGCTATAAGAAGGTGACAAGGAGGTGACAATGAATACTTGGCGGCCAAGGGAGGTGATGGAGAGCTAGTTGTTTTTGCTATGACATGGTGGTGATGTCATGGTGGTGCTAGGATGCTTGCTTGAGGTGCTTGTTTGATTAAATGGGTTAAAATGAAAGAAAAAGGGTGACGGGTGGTTTAGGGTTTTGTGTTAGGGTTTTTGGTATTTAAAACATGTATTAAGGTTTAGGATTAGGGTAATTAGGGTTTAGGATTAAGATTAGAGTTTGGGATTAAGATTTAGGGTTTGGAATTAAGATTTAGGGTTTAGTTTTAAGTTTAAAATGAAATTAGGGTTTTAGGATGACTTAGGGTTTAGGTTTAGGGTTTAGAAGTCAAGCATTAAGTGCTTGTACCTTGTGTTAAAGTGGTAGTAAGAAACTAAAGTGATTTAGGAGGTAAAATGACCTAGTTTGGTTTTCTTGCATTATTGACTTATACATTGGGCTTTAGAAAGTTGTAACTTGATTTAGGAGGGAAAAGATATTCAAATGTTGTGCATTGTACACTTGTACACATGTTTGAAGGCTTGCACATTTATTTTATATGTATACATTACATATAATTAGGGTTTTGATATAAACGTTAACGGATAAAGTCTATTTTGATATAACGTTGTAAATGGTACGTTAAATGGATAATGTACTTGGTAAAATGATATTAAGATATAGACTTGACACATTAGGATGTTTACATGATATAAACATAGATATAGATGGCATTGGTAGAGGTTGCGTGAGCTCGTTTACTTTAGAGATGCAAGTTACGTTGCATAATGAGATAAAGAAAAAAAATTCCCTGTAAAAAGGTGATATATATATAATAGATGGATATTACATTGCATCTAATTTAATAGATAGATAATTACATTGACGAAAATTACGGGTTGTTATAACTTCCGATTCGGTTTGGTAGGTTAGGTTTATGTTTGGCTGAGGATGTATCTACTTATGCTTTTGTGGCCTCGAGGGCGCAATCTTGGAGTTTGTAGGACCACATTCTTCAGGGATGTGGTATTGATGGGGTTGATTCTGACTATGGATATGCGTTAGATCGTGTGCGCATGTCCCTCCCTGAATTCGATCTTAGCAGTTTCTCTAACAAGGACAATGCCCCCCCCCCAAAGCCCAAAATGTTTTGGCTTGTGCCCTATTTAGTAAAATTGTCAAGAGTTTAGGAGTGATCTTTGATTTATCCCCTCGCCAAAAAGCGGTGGTTAAATGTCTCCGAGCTCCCCGTGCTCAGAATTTCTTGACCGTTATCCCCATTGAAGGACTAGGCCAAAATATGTCAGCTCTGGAGTACCGGACTATCCTTAAGTACCGGCTAATGATCCCTCTGTTTTTGGTTGATGAGCCTTGCCCAGTTTGCCGTAAGGTTTGTTTGGATTCTTTTGGTAAGCATGTGGTCCATTGCAAGGAGTTACCTGGTTTCAAATATAGGCATGATTTGGTTAGGGATGTTCTGTATGATGTTCTTAAACGAGCTAGAATTTCTTCCAAAAAGGAGGCCCCCGTGAACTTTCTGATAGATCCACTCGAAAGGAGGTCTACCTTACGGCCAGCTGATATACTTATGTTTGGGTGGGCCGGGGGAAACATGCTTGTGTGGATCTTACTAGAGTGTCCCCTCTTGTTAGGCTCAAGGACAATGGGTTTGTTGCAGGACAAGCTGCGTTGTAAGCGGAATCGAGCAAAGTTGCTAAACACGAGAAAGCTTGTTTAGAGAATCAACACGTGTTTATCCCTTTTGCATTTGATACATTTGGTTTCCTAGCACCGGAAGCATAGGAGTTTTTGACTATGGTTCAATGGGTTGTGCAAAGTAATTTTTCGACCCCTAAGACACAAAACTTTATTTTTACTAGGATTGGTTTTGCCATCCAAAAAGGGGTTGCGGCGCAACTTATTGCTCGTTTGCCTGCCATCTTATTGTAAACGTTGATGGAGAATGAAGCGTTGACTCCGTTGTTATCTCTAATAAAATGATGTCTGATCTCTATATGCTTTGTTTTTTAATGAAAAAAAGGATTTTTAATTATGCAAATAGTACTGTTATTGTCAATAAAGATCTTGGTATGCATAAAATTGTACCCATAATCAAGTAGTTGATTCTGAATCCAAAGCACTTGTCCACAACAACTTGAAGCAGCCACATACTCAGCTTCTGTTGTGGAATTTGCAACCACTGTCTGTTTCTTGCACTGCCATGATATTAATCTACATCCAAGAAATTGACAACCTCCTGTTGTAGACTTCCTATTCAAGCTTGCTCTAGCATAATCACTATCAGTGTATGCTACCAAATCAAAAGGAAAATCTTTTGGATACCAAAGGCCCAATTTTGGTTGACCTTTTAAGTATCTAAAAATCCTTTTCATAACATGAAGATGTAAAACCTTTGGATTGACTTGGTATCTAGCACAGGCACACACTACAAACATGATGTCAGGTCTTGAAGATGTAAGGTACATCAATAAACTAATCATTGACCTATACATATGAACATCCACTTCTTCACCATCTTCATCCTTGAGCAGAGGCTTTAGAGTTTCCATTGGTGTGCTTGCAATATTAACTTCTGTAAACCTAAATTTCTTTAAAATTTCTTCAACATATTTATCTTGACTAATAAATATGCCATCTTTCTTCTGCTTCACTCGTAATCCTAAGAATAATGTAAGTTCTCCCATGGAACTCATTTGAAATTTCTCATGCATCAACATCTTAAATGCAAAGCATAACTCCTTCTTTGATGAACCAAAGAGGATATTATCCACATAAACTTAGACCAGCAGAATATCACCTTTGTGCCTTTTGATGAATAAGGTCTTGTCAATTTTCCCTCTTTAAAACCCGTTGTCCAACAGATATGTTGACAAGGTTTCATACCAAGCTCTAGGAGCTTGATGTAGTCCATATAATGCTTTTTCAACCTTGTATACTCTATCAGGAAAGTCTGGATCTTCAAATCTTGGTGGTTGACATACATACACCTCTTTTTCAATCTTCCCATAGAGAAAAGCATTTTTTACATTCATTTGATACACCACAAAATCTTTAAATGAAGCATAAACTAAAAATAGCCTAATTGCTTCAATTCTTGCAATAGGGGCAAAAACTTCATCATAGTCAATCCCTTCTTCTTGTGTGTACCCTTGAGCAACCAATCTTGCTTTATTTCTTATCATAATTCATCTTTTATCCTTTTTATTCCTGAAAACCCATTTAGAGCCTATAGCCCTTTTTCCATTTGGTAAATCCACTAAAGTCCAAACTTCTTGTAACTTGAATTGTAGAAGCTCTTCCTACATAGCCTCTATCCAGCTTGGATCCTTCAATGCATTTTTGGGTTCTTCATGTGATAAAAAGCATTCAAACAGGCAGTTTTGAAGGTCTTTATGGTTTATTCTTTATTGAATAGTACTAACAAACCCATGTTCCTTCACATTCTTTGACATCTTTCCTGTTTGTGTAGCTGATTACAAATCTCCAATCACTTGATCAAGATGATGATCTTTATGAATTCTTGTAGTTGGATTATGACTAACTTGGATTGTTGTATCTAAATTTTTCATGTCAGCCTCTGCACCATCATCTTCATTATTTCTTGAGAAGTTAAATATGCTATAATATTCCAAAGCAGGCATATTTAGATCAAATGGAAGTTCAATGCTTGTTTTTCCACCAACAACATTAACCTCATTTGTGCCAGCAGCATTAACATTGTTAGTGATGTTAACATTATCTTCTTTCTCTTGATCATTACATTCATTTTCTTTTCTTGGATCTTCATCAACCTTCTTTCCATCATCACTTGAAGGTTTGGATCCATCATCATGAGAACTATTTGGATCTTAAGAATATAGTGGATCAGCAGTCAATAATGGTAGCAAAATGTAATCTTTGACAGGTTCTGTCTCCTTTATAGCTTGACTTGCATTATCACTTGCTTTTGTACCTACAAAACCATTAGACTGTGTACCTGTAACAATTATCTCATAATTCATTGTTCTTGTTAGTGCATCAATATCAAATAGCCAATCTGGTCCATTACCTACAGCATTAGGTGTACCCTCACTAAACCTAATATGCAAGTTTTCTTCCACTATCCTTGTTCTACTATTGAATACTCTAAAGGCTTTACTATTCAAAGAGTATCTAACAAAGAAACTTTCATCAGCCTTACCATCAAATTTTCCTAAGTAATCTATGGTATTGAGAATGGTAACAGGACACCCAAATGGTCTCATAAAACTTAAAGTTGGTGTTCTACCATGAAAAGTTTATATGGGGTCTTGTTATGAGGCTTAACTACTAACACTCTATTTTACACATAGCAAGCAGTATTAACTGCTTCTGTCCAAAAAGTAGTTGTCAACTTAGAATCAGCTAGCATAGTCCTAGCAGCCTCAATTAGTGTCCTATCCCTCCTCTCAGCAACTCCATTTTGTTGAGGAGTTCTAGCTACACTAAATTGTCTCAAAATACCCTTCATCTCACAAAACTGATTCATTTCTCTGTTTTTGAACTCAGTTCCATTATCACATCTAATCACTTTAACCTTGTGATCTACTAGATTTTCTATTCCAGTTATAAGGGACTTAAGAATGCCACTAGTCTCATCCTTAGTAGTTAGAAGAAAACCCATGTAAACCTACTGTAATCATCTGTGACAACTAGCCAATACATTTTCTTCATAAGGCTTTTTACAAATGTTGGACCAAATAAGTCTATATGCAACAAATGTAAAGGAAGACTGATCGAGTTCTTTGTTTTGGACTTACAAAAGGCTCTATGCTACTTTCCCTTTTGACAAGCAACACATGCTTGATCATTTTCAAAAAGTTTGGAAGGTAAACCTCTTACAAGATTTCCTTTAACCAATTTATTCATGGTTTTAAAATTTAAGTGACCTAGCCTTCTATGCCAAAGTTTAGATTCATCAAATGTGGCTTTTGCAAAAAGGCAAGTTAAACCTCCTTTAGGAACTATGTTCTTTAAATCAACACTATACATATTGTTCTTTCTAGGAACTCTAAGTAAAACTTGACTTTCATTAATTAACTTAAAGTTTGGAGATAAAACAATACATTCAGTGTCATTAAAAAGAACACTATTCTTTTTATCACACATTTGTGAGACACTAAAGAGATTAAACTTTAACTCTCTCACAAAATACACATTTTCAAAATCTAGATTACCAGTTTTAATGGTACCTTTTCTTGTGATTTTCCCTCCTTTGGGGTTCCCTCCAAAAGCAACATATCCTCCATCTATCTCTTCATAGTCTGTAAGATAGGACATGTTCCCTGTCATGTGCCTTGAGCATCCACTATCAATCACTCCTTGATCCTGTAAATCCATTTGTGGATTGCCTTGCACATTAGATAGGAAAATTAGTTTCTTTTGGGGACCCAAGCCATCACTGACTTGGATCTGCCTTGTGCATCAACATAATCAAACTTTTTTAGGGTGATTGATGCACTGTTGTGTTTAGAAACATGGTCTAAAACTTTATGCTTTGGTTTCCAAACCCAACAAGCTGAGGCCTTAACAGCATTAAAATTATTTCCCTTAACAGCATTAACTACTGCTTTTGGCCTAGCAGTATTAAATTTTTTACCCCTAACAGTATTAACCCTTTGATTAATATTACTATTTTTAAATGTTGTGTTCTTATGAATGGGCCTCTTAACAGTTGAATGTGTTGTTTTAGAAAGATATGACATTGGTCTAGCAGCATTCACTGTTGTTTTTGAGTGAGCAGCATTAACTTATCCAATAGTATTAACTGATACTAAACCAGACTTCATTAGTACTGCTCTTGGAACTAGGTTCTTTTTAGCACACGGGTGAGACTTTTTAGCAACTCCATGAGCAGTATTAACTGCTTGAGCAGTATTAACTGCTCCATTAGTGCTGCTAGAGTTGTTATTTGAAGAGGACACAAAAGCCATGTTCTGTGTGCTTGAACTTGAGCTAGACATCCCTTTAACTTATGGTTCATACACCTTGAGGTTGTTGTAGAGATCATTCATGCTCATTGTATCCAAATCAGCTTTATTCCTCCACACAACAGCATGTGTGTTCCACTCAGGTGACAAAACTTCATTAATTAACTTTTGATAACCCATCTTGTGAAAGATTTTTCTATCCAAAGTCTCCACTGACTTCACAAGATTTTGAATGCCCTATCAAAAGTTTGATCAAGCATCCTTTAAGCTTGGAGAATGTTAATTTTTCATATTGTTTGCTTTAAGAGATTCCTTTGAGCTTCTTTGTAGCTGCATCCCACCAAATCTCTTTTTCAATAGCTTTTATCGCAGCAACTTCTAGCATCCTTTATAGAGTTAAACTTTAACTGATGTCATGATGGTAATGCCCATCATTAAAGTACTTCTAGCTTTCACCTCTAATCTCTCTAGCTTTTCTTCAGCATTGTAATAGGCATCACTGTCACAACACCTTCCACAGTTGTTGTTTTTGGCAAGGTTGCACCATTCTCTATGACTTCCCATAGTGCATAGTTAAGCATCTGGATAATTTTTTAATCAATCATCCTCCATATCTCAAACTCACCAAATTTGAGCATGGGAACTTTGGATGCAGCCACCATGTATGCAGAGTTATGATCCATATCTTTTAGCAAAAGATATTGTGTATAAAAACAGGTTCTTCTTATTTAAAGCTTTTCAACAAGCTTTGATACCACTTGTTGATCCCACTTCAATAGATCGAATTCCTTATGCTTGTTTAAGGTTTAGTTATATTAGATAAATCTAACACACTAAAGTAAAAGGCTTTGTCACGAATTTATAAAGATTATGCAAAATCTAATCTTTAATATTAAGAAGAATTATTAATGAAAGAGTAATTCAATGAACATATAATTCAACAAACAAGCTCCAATATTACTAATGATAACAATACGAATACTCTCAAAGTATTAGGGTTACAAAGACTTTGAAGCTAAGAATTATACGACTAAGATTGATCTTTTGGTTTTTTGGGTACTGCTGTTTGGTATCAATCTCTATGCCCTAGGACCTCCTTTTATACACCAAAGAGTCCTACTCGGCTTACAATACTTTCCTAAGTATATAAAATCTTTTCTATAAATAACTAATACACATCAAGTAAGCAGTACTATCAAACAGTACTAACTTACACTAGCAGTGCTAACTTAATACTAGCAGTACTAACTACTTAGAATATTTTCTTTGAAGTTCATGAGCCGCACTAACTTCATCAGAGCAGTATTAACATAAACTTGAGCAGCAGTAATTCTAACTGCATCAATAAGACTTTTAATCCCAACAAAATCTTTGAAAATTTACCCTTTTAAGCAAAGTTTCTAAGTATAAATTTCTTTCGAAAATTCGGCATGACCCGTACGTCTATATGACTTTTTCCAAGGTTGTAAACCTTAATCCCAAACACTTTTCACAAACCCAATATTTTCTGACAAAACACAATATCAATACCTTCAACACGTTTAATCCAACCGTAACGAAATAATCCTTTTTACATTTGACAAGTCCAACAAAATTCCTCTTAGTCAAAAACAAATCCTTTAGTCCATTTACAAGTCTACTAATTCATTTACTTGTTATTGGGCCTTATTGCCCATTAAGGTCTTAAATAATTATCCCAATAGCAAAACTTAGTCCATACCTCTTTACATAAGTCCAAAATATAAATCAAAACCCAATGGACCTTAAGCCCATTAAGCCGTAGCAAATATAAATCGAAATCCCATATCCGTGGCTCATTAAGCCGAAATAATAAGCTATAAGCTCATAATATTTATATATATAAGCCGAAAACCAAACAAGCCTTAAGCCTCTTTATATAAGCCGAAACCAAATAAGCCATAAGCTTTTAATATAATCCGAAACCAAATAAGCCATAAGCTTTTAATATAAGCCGGAACCAAATAAGCCATAAGCTTTTAATATAACCCAAAAATAAAAGCTCAAAAATAAGCCAAAAATGAATAGCCAAAACCAATATCCAAGACCAAGTCCAATAACCAAAACCAAGTCTAAATCCAATAAACAAGTCCAAAACAAATAACCAAGTGGGTCGAGCCCACCTTGGCGTCGGACCAACAGAACCAAATGGACCCTTATTGGGCCAAACCCAAACCGAAAACAAATAAGCCCAAAAAGCTATAACCTAGCTTATTAAATAAGCCAAACTTCAAAATAAGCACTTATTAAACATTTTTATAAAAATGAAAATTACCACAACAACCATTTTATTCAAACTTAAAAATCCTTTCCTTTCTTTCTTTATAAGCCGACGCACAAACACCCCATTTATTCACATTTTCATTTTCAAGATTCGATTTTTACGACGATCAACTTGTACAACTAGTGTTTTAACACCATAATAGCCATAAAAGTACAACTTTTAACAAGTTTGGATGACCTTGGTTCGGTTTTGACGTGAAAAGAACAAACTCGTACACCTTTTATATAACCCGCGTCTACTAACTATCAACCCACTATCTATTCTTAACCCGTGTTCTTGAGAAAATCTTCAAAATTTTTGTTTCCTTCTTCCTTGTGGTTCATCCAGATCTAGAGAGAGGGAGAAAGAGATTTTTATGTTTTTAATTTTCAAAATGAGATGCATGAATGAGATATTGGTTAAGGTGGTGGAATATTTGTGTACCAAGGGAACATCCTAGCAAATTTTTAGCCCTCTTGTACCCTCTTATCCACTCTAGGCGTCCAAGCATCCTAGGAGGCCTCGAGTTTTCCTTTTTGCGTCGGGATCACTTAAAAACTTAATTTTCATCTATTTAAAACGTCAACTGAACTTAGTTATCATTTTCATTGTGTTTAAAATCATTTTTCCATAAACCTAGGTTATTCACGTGACACTTATCACATTAAATTGTTACAAAAATCCATTTTGAGCCGTTGCCAGCCGACTCCAGACCGAAAACATAATTTTTGACAAAACTCAACCAAAAACATGAATTACCGGTTATCACGGTCTCACCCCCTTAAAGGAATTTCACCCCGAAATTCAACTCAAATTATCAACTCACATTACTAGCAAGAAATTCCATTCCTCAAAGAATTACATTAATCACTAGGATTTAGTCTTTTCAAGCAAGGATTTACGTTTTAAACGAACGTTATTTTATCATTATGAATTTATTAAATAAATAAACTCATTAACACATTCCCTAATTCATTTAATCTCCATTCTCGAATAAACTGTCGTGCCGGTACGCGATGCATGACCATTTTTCGCTAAACGCGGGAAAACTTCCCGAAAAGCACAAAAAACCTCAAAACCACTCTAAAAAAAAGATTCAAAAGCGATTCATTTATGAAATAAAATTTTCCATCAAACCCCCGGTTATACCAAAACCGTTTTTACGCAAAAATAGTCAACAAAAGTCAACTTTTTAGCTTTCATCAGGAAAACTGACAAGATCGAAAGACTTCAAAATGCAAAATAATAATATTTTATAATACTTAACCCTGGGAAAATTACCGGTTATCAGTGTCACACCCTGTCAGTGGCGGACACACGGGATGCGACGATACCGTTCAGCGCACAAGATACAAGATCATACACTTTACAATTTACAATAATGAAACTTAGATTTACATAAATTTTACAAGTTAAAACTTGAAAAAAACAAATAATCAAAACCCATCTCGACCCATTTCCCTTGGGTTACATCTTTGCTCTTCCAATACCATTCATATACCTTTGATTTGACACACTTGAAAACGTCAACAATAATGTTGGTGAGCTCGTAGGTTTGACCTTAAACCCAAAAGTTGTGCCAATATTTCAAACAGTGGACAATAGTGCTATATGACAGTGAATATTTGCAAACAATCCCTAACATAGCATCCCCGCTAGTTAATCATCATATGTCACTTACGCACCTAAAGGGCCTACCAGCTGGAGCACTAAAATTAGAGCAGGACCACACACAAACTAGGTTAGGCGTACCCATCCGCTCCAATAATCATACAAATACTGGGTAGGCGTACCCATCCGATCCAAACAATCATGCAACACATAATATTCACATAGCAGTCATAAGCACATATCTTGTCCCAAAAACAAAACCACATTTCGCACATATCAATTCAAAACATTTCAAAACACATTTGAGTATCATTTTCCCCCAACGAAAAAACAGTAAAAATGGGGCTACAAGAACTCATCTCAATCAGTAATCAAAAGCAACCGCACAATCTCAAATAAGGAAAAGCACAAACAATCTCTACACAAGCGCACAAAGGTACCCGACAATGACATAATATATACTCAATTTATTAATACTCACACAAAATTATCTTATTGTACAAGTGTTCGTCTTTACTCACCCAAATTCCTCGTTTTCAACCCAAAATCCCATTTAAACTTCATATCATTCCAAACTCGTTATCTCATACCGTTAACTTATTACAAAAATCGCCATCTCATTACTAAAACCTTATCCCATTAAGAAAACTTTATCTTATATTATGGTTGTGTGGTAATTACTCAATAACGACTCAAAACACTTGGGCAAAGTGCGACATCAATACAATATAGCTCAAACACCTCAAATCGTTAAACGATACCATCGACCAAAATACTCCGCGGAAGCCTGACGAAAAAGAAATGAGCAAGAACACGAAAGCCGAAGATAAGTAAATACACATTTGTGTAATTGATACAATATATATTTATATCTTTTAATATATATATATATATATATATATATTATGTGTGTGTGTGTGTGTGTGTGTGTGTGTGTGTGTGTGTGTGTGTGTGTGTGTGTGTGTGTGTATTCAATAATTTAAATAAAGTAATAATATTTTAATATTATTTTCGTCTTATTATTGGGCTAACGGGGTAATTACAATGTCTCGTTATTTTAATATGTCCATGACCAATAGCTTTTACCTCGACACTTAATCTTCCATGAGATTCATCCTTTATTTCGTCAAATCAATTTGACACAATGATTATAAATATTAACTATTTAAGAAAAGGTTTCGAGGAGAAATTATATCTTTTGTCTTGGCATTAAACTTTCAAGTATAAAATAAACTATTTATATAAAATCTTGAAAATTTTCCCCTTTTTAAGCAAAGTTTCTAAGTATAAATTTCTTTCGAAAATTCGGCATGACCAGTACGTCCATATGACTTTTTCCAAGGTTGCAAACCTTAATCTCAAACACTTTTCACAAACCCAACATTTTCCGACAAAACACAATATCAATATCTTCAACACGTTTTATCCAACCGTAACGAAATAATCCTTTTGCATTCGACAAGTCCAACAAAATCCCCTTTAGTCCAAACCAAATCCTTTAGTCCATTTACAAGTCCACTAATTCATTTACTTGTTATTGGGCCGTAGGGCCCATTATGGTCTTTAAGTAATTAGCCCGATAGCAAAAACTTAGTCCTATACCTCTTTACTATAAGTCCAAAAATATATCCCAAAAGACATGGACCTTAAGCCCATTAAGCCGAAACAAAAATATAGTCGGAAAATCACAATATATCGTATAGTCAATTAGCCGAAACAATAAGCTATAAGCTCATAATATTATATATACAAGCCGAAGACCAAATAAGCTATAAGCTTATAATATAAGTCAAAAACCAAATAAGCTATAAGCTTATTATATAAGCCGAAAATAAAAGCTTAAAATAAGCCGAATCCAATAACCAAAACCAATATCCAAATCTAATAACCAAATCTGATAACCAAAACCAAGTCCAATAACCAAAACCAAGTGGGCCGAGCCCACCTTGGCGTCGGACCAAAGCAACCAAACGGACCCTTATTGGGCCGAGCCCAAACTGAAACCAATCAAGCCTAAATAAGCTATAACCTAGCTTATTGAATAAGCGAAACTTCAAAATAAGCCCTTACTAAGCACTTTTATAAAATGTAAAATTACCACAACAACCATTTTAATCAAACTTAAAAATCTTTCCCTTTTTCCTTTATAAGCCGACGCACAAACACCCCTTTTATTTTCATTTTCGTTTCCAAGATTCGATTTTTACGACGATCAACTTGTACAACTAGTGTTTTAACACTATAATAGCCATAAAAGTACATCTTTTAACAAAGTTTAGAAAACTTACAAGTTTGGATGACCTTGGTTCGGTTTTGACGCGAAAAGAACTAACTCGTACACCTTTTATATAATCCGCGTCTACTAACTATCAACCCAGTATCTATTCTTAACCCGTGTTTTTTAGAAAATCTTTAAAATATTGGTTTCTTTCTTCCTTGTGGTTTGTCCGGTTCTAGAGTGAGAGAAAAGAAAGATGGAAAAATTTTGTTTTGATTTCAAAATGATACATGAACAAAAAATGTTTGAGGTGGTGGTGGTTTTATGAGTACTATAGGACATACTAGCGTAAATATGGCCTCCTTGTCCCCTTATCCCCTAGGCGTCCAAAGAAGCATCCAAGGAGGGTCTCGGGTTTTCCTTTTTGCGTCGGGATCACTTAAAAACTCAATTTTCATCTATTTAAAACATCAGCCAAACTTAGTAATTATTTTTATTGCGTTTAAAATTATTTTTCCATAAATCTAGGTTATTCACACGACACCTATCACAATAAATTGCTACAAAAATCCATTTTGAGCCTTTGCGGTCGACTTCGGACCGAAAACGTGAATTTTTGACAAAACTCAACCAAACCTTGATCATCCATTTAAAAACACTTCAAACCACAAAATATGGTTTGACAACTTATTTTCAACCAAAATTTCACCTTTTTACGTCTGTTACAGTCTTTTACCGAATTTTACGAAAACAACCGTTTTCTGATAACTTTCAAATCTCACATTCACGATTTACGTTTTAAACCAACGTTATTTTATCATTATGAAATTATTAAATAAATAAACTCATTAACACATTCCTAAGTTCATTTAATCTCCATTCTCTAATAAACCGTCATGCCAGTACGCGTTGCGTGATGATTTTTTGCTAAACGCGGGAAAACTTCCCGGAAAGCACAGAAAACCTCAAAACCACTCTAAACCAGAAAAACGAATCAAAAGCGATTCATTTACAAATTCAAATTTTCCATCAAACCCCTGGTTAAACTAAAACTGTTTTTACGCAAAAATAGTTAACATGAGTCAGCTTTTCAGCTCTCATCAGGAAAACTGACAAGATCGAAAGATTTCAAAATGCAAAACTATAATATTTTATAATAATTAATCCTGGGCAAATTACCGGTTATCACAGTCTCAAATTATCAACTCACAATACTGACAGGAAATTCCATTCCTCAAAGAATCACATCAATCCCTAGGATTTAGTCTTTTCAAGCAAGGTTTCTTACGATTATTCTAAACACTAAGTCTTTCCACAGTCCAAATCCTACACTTTCTCATGGTCAACCCATATTCATTCACAAAACTACGATAGCCTCTCATACTATCTCATAGATTCATAATTTCTCACACTTAGGTCACACTGTCTTAGTCGGGTGTCAGGATACGATCCAGTCCCCGACGTGACGGCTATTCTATCAGAATTGGCATTGCCAAACTTTTCGGTTATTCAACCAATGGGACTAACCCTACAGGGTATATGTCCTATACAAATTGGCTCACACTCTACTTCTCAGAACGCCATGGTTTTTTTACAAACTTTCTTGCTCAAATCCTATAAGTAAACCTTATTTGTCAAACAAATTCCAGCTCTATACCTTTTAGGTAGGCCCGATTCTTAGTCTAAACCTCATCATTATTTGCCTTAAACTTTTCCAAATTAATCCTACTCAACGGGTGTCTTAAATCTCACATCACTTAGGTAGGTCAAGATACCTCTCAAAAGCTTACACAATAAGAGTATGATCAGGTTTACCATTTGATCACTACAACTCTTTCCAATACTCCCCGTGACCATTCACGGTCTGTCACTTTCCTATTAGATCTTCTAACAAGATGGTAAAATCGATCATCTCGAATACATTTCAAGCTTACAAAATATATACTAACTACATCGAACGCCAATCCTAATAAGGAAATGGGTATCTGCTCTATTACGAGCGATCAATCGCAACGCACATACACACGGAAAAACTGCTCTCTTAAGCTAATCACAAAATAACACAAAAATACTGCTACCCATAAATATCAAACAAAATTTCCTTCACTATCACGAATCGATTTCAATTTAAATCACTTAACGACTAGTAAGGATTTCTCATAACTACCAATACAAAAGAACGTTTCTAATCATAATATCGACACTAACCGATGCTACCCGGTTTAGTGATATACACAAACTACTAATCCAAACCTAATATATCCTATACATCTCCTCGGGGCTCCTGCCCTCTCCTCATATTGTCAACAATCTCAGCCAACTCTAACCGCGCACGTCTCTCCTCAGCAAGCTGTAACCGTAACTCTCGGTTCTCTCCTTGTGTATCACTGATGGCATGCCACAGAGCTGCTCTTTGTGCATCCGTCTGACTTGCCCCCAACTCTAGGGCTAACACTGGTCTCCATAACGCTCCAAAAGTCACTGCGACCCTCTCTTGCTCATGCTCTAGACTCCTAAACTAATACCTCTAGGAGAAAATCTCATCCCTAACCGCCCCCGACCTAGTAACTAACTCTCATATGTCCCTATCATACCTCTCAAACAAAGCAGGCAATAGCTCCTCCAATCGTACCGCATGATCAAAAAAAATCCCTTACTCTTAGCCGTAGCGGATGTAGCTACAGGAGATGGTACAGTCAGCGGTATCATGGGTGATGAAATAGGTGAAGGAACAATAGAAGGTGCTGGAGAAACGAGAAGTGAGCCAGACGACCACTCGGGTGAGGGTGGTGTCTGAGCAGGTGGTGCTGGTGGTGGGTAAGCAGAAACATAATTATAAACCATATCGTCCTCCGGGTCTATCCACGTGGTGAGTGTGGGCTGTCTAGATGCCGACACCCTCTCTGGTCCCTTGGACTCTGGTGCAGATCCAGAACCCTATCCCACCTTAAACGTACTATATACCTGATCCTCCTCTAACGCTAACTCTCGGTGCCTCAACGCCCCATACCCAAGTCCTAAAGGCGCGCTCACAACTGTCTCCACAACCGGAACTGCATGCTGCTGACCCCAAGGTACAACCTCATCTTCCTCCCCTAAACCAAGTTCATCACTCTCTACACTATGACCACGACTCTCATTATCCGAATCACGAATCTCAACTCCCATACTAGGGCCCTCGTCCCTCGCAGAAAGACCCTCGTCCCCTGCAGCAGGATCCTCATCCTCTACAGTAGGACCTTCATCCTCTGCGTCCTCGCTCACACTGTTAGAATCCAAACTCTCCTCTATCTCCTCATCCTCCTCATCATCATCCTCCTCGTCATCCTCTACTAACTCAGACGTACCCCGATAACGCTTCCGTGAAGGAAGGTCTGGCGGTGACGAAGACAACAAACTCTCGTAAGGGGACCTAAACCTCTTACGGAACGCGGACTCAGACATAGCTGCCACCTTTGCCATACCGGTAGAAAGGCCCGATGACATCGTAGGTGGAACGCGCACATCCATACGTGCGGTCCCGCAGAGAATGAGAACCAAAACAGGTGGAGTACTCTTAGGTAGTGATGTGGGTGGTGCTACAGTGAGGGGTGACTCAGGTGTCTCGATCTCAATAGGGTCCTCGAAAGCCTCAGACTCAGTGTTCGTCCCATCTAAATAAGCCTGCCTAATAGCCTCATAGGGATCCTCAGGAAGTGGTACGAGCACTCGAGAGCTCTAAGCTCCGTCAGCTTGGGTGGAAATCACTGGGTCAACAAACACTGGGGTAGAAATCTTGTGATAACACGATAAAAGGGTATAAGTATAAAGTATTATCATCTAAATTATCAGCATCATTATGCTTACATATTGTTGAAACCTAATTGTAGGCTTCATAGATCGTTTTGCCCATCTAGGATATCATAATATTGATCACGCAGCGGAATAACAAATAAGAACAACAATGTTATGAACAAGATTTTATTCATAAACTAACTAATACATATAGATGTTGATCATTCATCTATTACTATGCTAACTAATACACAGACGCGTGTGTTCTTCTATTAGACTCTCATTGGAGAGATCTAACTATGATGGATAATTAAACTACATACCTTAGACCTCCTTTTATAGTATAAGGAGTCAAGGTTTACATGGAAACTAATAAAGATAATAATGATAAAATTAATTATCTTTGACCAAATTAATTATTTTTTGTAACATCCGAGAATTTTTGAAATTTTGAATGACGATTTTACCCTTTGACTTTTAGGGTCTGGCTTGACTTATAAGA
>BQNB010106856.1:0-23299 GCA_026074375.1 Tanacetum coccineum | reverse complement strand
GGGACGATGATGAATAGTAAAAACGTTTTCCCGCTTGTTTTAACTGTAAAAGGGGAAATTCGGTTTAAACTTTGAGAGATGGCATATTTGGCCCTTGTGGTTGGTAATAAAAGGTGAAGGGTATAAAAAAAGGTTTAGGAAATAGCAAGAATGGTCCCTGTGGTTTTATAAAAAAGGTGTGGGCTAGGGTTTTGGGTTTTTGGATCCGGGCATAGCCCATTTAGGTTTTAAGGGACTATTTTTGCAACTTTTGAAACTTGAGGGGCTATTTTGGAATATTTTAGGTTTTGTCTTTTGTGGTTGATTTTGTTGACCAAGATTGACTGGAGCTGACTGGAGATTTGACTTTTTCTGGCTTTGGCTTCTGGCTCTTGTTCACTCTTCCGTTCTTGTGTCCTTGTTTGCCCGTTTTTGATGGTTTTCATGTGATTTTTGATATATCCGTTCCTGCACACACAAAACACAAATACAAGCATATTTTTGCCATTTTTGGTTTGTTTTGAGTTTAATTGGGTTATTTTAGGTATTAATGGATATGTGTATTTTACACTTATCAACTCACTTGACCTTGATGTTGCAAATATGGAAAGAATACGCTTGCGTTAATTTCAATTTTCCCTTCATGATCAAGCTAGCAATTGGCTTGAACGTCTTCGAGCAGGATCCATCTCCACGTGGGAGGATCTTACTACTTGTTTCCTTGCACTAGAAAGGACCGCAAAACTCCGTAACGACATCCTGATGTTCCAACAACCTCAATGAGAGTCTCTTTCTGAAGCATGGACTTGTTTCAAGGACTTACTCCAAAAATTCCCTCATCATGGAATTGATCATGGAATTGATCTTTTGGCTTTCACAGAAAGTCTAAATATTTATGACCTTGTCAATCCCGCCACAAAAAAGAACACATTCGCGCTCCAATTCCAGCCTAAGTGGTAAGCGAATGAGAGAATTCGCCAAAGAATACTTGGGCTCTTTATTAAGAGGACTCTCGCCCCACCTCTATGACAATGAAGTTCAAAAGATCCCAAAAGGGTCATTTTTCTTGTAAACTAGAGTCATGCCAACCTCTTTGCATCAAGGATGTCCCGAGTACATCTGCTCGTTGCTCCTCATCGAGCTTTGAAAATCATAGTCCAACGTTGTTGGAAGTCAACTTGCTCCTAAAAATAACTTCGTTCATGTGAAAAAAAAGCTCTTCTTCATGCGATAATCTATGCGTCGCGTCCCCCATGACAACTAAGTCTACGCTGCATTGGAAAATCTCGAGCAGCTTTTGTGAATATGCAAGTACCTCGCTATACCTACACAAGCAGGATTGGTAAGTTGTTCACTATTGATCCAAAGATCCAAAAAGCACTTAACGACAGCCACCAATGCTTAGAGAAGGGAAGCCTAAATTTTAATAGGCACACTCGCTCTCCAAACATTAGACAAAGCAAGCCAACGGCTCGTTCTCCACCTACTCATCTAGTTCCTAAATAAAGATTGAAAAGGCATTAATTGATTTTGACTCTCATCAAGAGAGGAGACTGTCTAGCCTCGAAACTCAACTTGGACAACAGCAAGACGAAATGATTAGTAAAATTAATCTTTTGTGGAAGGCCGTTTCTGAAAAGCTTGATGACACGCCCATTCATAACACTGCAGGAAACCCCACAACTCAAATGAATTTTGCGTCCACCAACTACCCTACAAAAGAGGAGTTTCGAGGCAAGGGAATTAAAATCCCATCAAAGTTACTCTCCCTGAAATATCTGTCTCAGTCATCCTTAGCAGAACAAAATACAAACCCTTCATCCCCAAAACGTGTTCACTTCGTTAATTCAATCATTATTCTAAATAAAGAAGATGAAGCTAAGGAAGAGGGAAGTGTGAAGTCCAGTGTAACCGAGAACAAGGATCACAAGATGACAGTTGAAAGCAAAGAGGAGTTCGAGGAAGAAATTATTGAAGAAACAAAAGAAGAAGAGGAAGATAACCCCAAAACATTTCGACACTTTCCCCACTATGAAAGAATTAGGGTATCACGAATGGCTCTTGAAAAATCCTTGACCCCTATGGGTAAAGGCTAAGATTAGGGTCGGGAACTTGAATAACATAAAGTTTTCTTGCATGATTGGTCACTTTGATAAAAAGCAAGCCTATTTATATATGGAATCACCGATTAATGTAATGTCCAGGCTTTATTATAATTAGATCATGAGTACTAGATTGGAACCAAGAAGGAAACCTTTAAACACTAAGAAAAGTTGTAATTTTGTGGGGAGAGTTAGGGGTTAAAAGTTTTTTTTGGGAACTTCACTTACGAATGCGATTTCATGGTGCTTTAGGACACTACTAGTGTCATAGATCATGACCTAGGCTCGGTAGTGTTCGGAAAACCATTCGTGGAAACGACCGGGCTTGTGTACGATATGAGGAAAGGAACAGTCATGTTTGAAAAAGATAAGGAAAAGATCATGTTTAAAATTCCTCACAAAATGAAAATGTTCAAACACATTGATTTTACAGACATAAAAACCAATCGCATACCTCCTTTTGTTATAAAAAGTGACGATGATAACAGTAAAAAAACCCACTACTCGGATAGCTTAGATTTAGGACCCGGATACAAGTATGATAAAAATATGTGTAGAGCCATTCGAAGCTTGATAACTATGAAGGCCAGAAAAGATGAAGGAGAAGTCATGTAAGGACGTGTGACTTCGAGTCTAGCTACAAGACTCGTAAATAAAGAAAAGAGCTTTTTGGGAGGCAACCCAATATTTATTTTCCCGCATTTAAGAGTGTCTTGTGTTTTAATTCTTCTCGTTTATTCTTTTATGTTTGAATTGTTTTGTAATCATGCTTTATTTTGTTTTTAACTTCGTCTTATTTACAATCAAAGGTATTTTGCATAAAATAAGTGTAGGGGAAAATATCCGGTTTATAAGAAGCAATTCAAACATTTAAAATAAATGGCGTGCAGGAAATTTTTCAATAAAAACAAAAAATAAATCTTCACAATGGGTGGAGATGGCGCCAGGATTAATCCTGACGGCATCACGCCCCCAGCCATGTAAAAATTCAAAAAATTTCAATTATTTTTGAAAATAAAATGTGCAATATTTAAAATTTGTAATTATCTTATAAAGTTGTAGAAACCTATGATTACATCATCACTTTCATCCTATCTTTACTGCTTTCATAGAGTCAACCCTAAACCTTCGTTGTATATATCATATCTTTTCGATTTAACGCCAGGTGTAGTTGTATTTGTCTTTGTTTTAGAGGTTATATTTTTTAGCCTCAAAATATTGAGTCGAACATGAAGTTCGTTCATTATGTATTTAAGTCTTGGTCAATCAATTAGTTAACGTTGTAATAGGAAAGTATCGAGAATCGGGCTTGATAGTTAATCTAATATTGTATATATTTCGGGTTTAATCCTAAGCAAAACCCGAGCCCGGGTCCTAGTCAAATATCTCAAACGTCACTTAATGTGTCGGGATATATAAGTAACTTTTCCAAGGTGGAAAAGTTAGAAGTTGATTTCATGATAATATTTCATTTTTCTCTTTTCTCTTTTCTCTCTAACCTCTCTCTTGTTTCTCTCTCTAGAAATCTTCCCACTCTCTCTTTTCTTGATCTAGATTTCATGTATGATTGTATGAAGTAAAGTGTTATCGGGATCCTACAATTGGTAACAGAGCAAAGGGTGGATCTGTGTTTGGTTTGTGTGGAATTCGTGGGTTGGTTTGTTTATTTTTTTTGGTTTGAAAAAAAAATAGCAAGAAAAATCCAGATGTCTTTGTTTGTGTTAAAAGTGTTTAATGATTTGTACTTTTCGGGCTTAGAACTATCCCTTGCATCATTACTAGGTGGTTTTAACATCATTTCGTAGCTTTCAAGAATGTTTGATGATTTTTTCTTGGCTGTGTTTTGACTCACTGAAGGGGTGTTCTTGATTGCGTTTTGCCTCTGCGTTTTGGGTATTGCGTTTTGCCTATTACGTTTTGGGTATTGCGTTTTGCCTATTGCGTTTTGGTCCTGCGTTTTGCCTATTGCGTTTTAGTTCCTGCGTTTTGGTTCTGCGTTTTGGTTCCTGCGTTTTGGTTTATGAAAGGTTGCGTTTTGCCTCTGCGTTTTGCCTAGGGGAGACTCTGTCCATTTCATTTCTTGATTGCGTTTTGCCTCAAGATTTGACTGCGTTTTGCCTAAGGCTCTTCACTGCGTTTTGGCTAGTTCATGATTGTGTTTTGTGAGTTAAGATTTGATTTACATTGACAATCTTTGGACCATTAACTCACAACACTCAATGGATTAATTTACATACTTGAACTAAAAAGACAATCAATTCACAACAAACAAACCTTAAACACAATCGATTATTCATTCACGGGTTTTATATTGATGTTTGTAAAATCCCGGTTAATTCTTTATCGGTTTTTAATCATGTTGTGTAAAATCCGTGAAGTGTATTGCATACAGACCACAACTGCAATCACATCATATCCACTTAAGATCCAACAATTTCACACTTCATAATTCATCATACCATTCATTTCATCATGTTACTCCAGTCAATACATCCTCAACGATAGTCAAATGCCCCCCCACCTCAAATTAATAACAAAAAAAAAACAAACAAAAAATCAACATTTTCATGGCAGCTGGTTCAAAAGATCGTCTACCAATGCTTGGACTAGGAATATATTCAAATGGTGATCAGTTTGTCTACGGTACAATTGACACGAAACCAATGGTAAGGGACTGAGAAAAAGCATACATCTGGTCCTACTGCATGTAAGAACCCGGAATTTAAGGTCATTATTTATTTTAACTCCTATTTAATTATTTTCTGAATTATAGAAAATTTTTCATTTTATTATTTTGTCGATTTTGGAGAAAATCGTCGAATTTGAATAAAAATGCTATGCGTTAAAATTTAACCATTTTTGAGCAACGAGAAATCAACGACTTCGTATTTTGGCCTCACTGCAATATATTTTATTTTATATTAAATTTTATTTTTAAAAGTTTACATGTGCAACCGAGTTAAATTTTGCGTTTTAGGAAAAGTGTCGGACTAGGAAAGGTTTTAGGGCCCGAAACTTATGGGTATTACTAGTTAAGTGGGAATGGGCCAAAGCCACTCCTTTTACTCTAATTTTAGCCGACCAAACAAACACTCCCTTTATATATATATATATAGTTTACTCACTATATATATATATATATATATATATCTTTTCCCTATTTCAAACACACACTTCCTAAATAAAATAAAATAAACCATTGAACTCTCCCCCCCTCCCCTTAGGTTCGACGGCAGCCACCACAAACCAACATCACCATCATCCTAAATAACACTTAAATCTACTCCTTTTTATCTTAAATCAATACTAGTATAAACCTTAATCACTCCCCATTGATAAAAACCACCATGCATCAAGTTACTTAAACCTTTGATTCTTAGAAGATCTTCCATTTTTAAGGATTCTTGTTGTAAAAGAAGCAATTTAGGGTTAAATTGTGAAGGGTTGGGTAAATAATATCAAAGGGAAAGGTTGGGTTCTTACGCCATTGGTTTCGGCAGCCCCTACACCCATCATAGGAGTTTATGTGTGATTTTTCTTACTATATTCTTGGTGTTGTAAGTTCCCTAAATTTACATACTTCAATAATTGATTTAGTGTTAATTCATGTGGTTGATTGATGTCTTTTTCAAAGCATGCAGGCTTGTCTTGTGATCTTTGGTTTGATACTAAAGTTATGTTATAGTGTAAAGGGATGTGTTTGAGAGATGATTAGTAGCCTGCATGATGATTGATTGTGGGTGGATGAGTTTAAAAATAGGTTTAGAAGGAATTATATTGGACTGTTTTGGGGACAGAAGGTTGTCGCCCACATTTTCTCAAAATTTTTGGCTTGAGCTATGATATATTTGATTATTTATAAATAGACTCTTAGGGGATCTTGTGGTAAATTGTATGCTCAACCAACTCCTTCGAATGAAGGAGTTATGGTCAAATTACAATCATAGGTCAAATCTGGACCCTTGAATATAAAACGTGTTAATCTCCAAGTTTTTCAACTAAAGGTCTGGGTTTTAAAGCATGAATCAGTACTAGACATCTTAGGAAAGCTTTAGCCTTTGGCCTCACATCCATTGCTATTGTAGATTAAGAATTATGCACAAAACCGTAGGATTAAGAAGTTCAGCCAACTTTCTGGTTTGATCTTCGGTTAGTAAAAATCCATTTCCCATGGATTGGTGAATGGTATTATTGATTGGCCAAATTTTTTGAAAACTAGACTTAAGTGGATTTCCAGGGGTGAAAGCCTCATTGTTGTATCTTTTATAGGTTAAGATATACGATCGTGTGAAGTTGACTAAAATCTGGAAAACGAATTTTCTGTTTTGAGTTTCAGTTAGTAAAATGAGCTTTTCTCTTAAATGGTAAACAATTGGAATGATTGGCTTAATGTTCTGGAAAGTAGACTCCAAGGGCTTTTATAGGTGAGGCCTCAATCCATAGCCTTAATGGTTTGAGAGCAATGCTCTCATGAATCTGACCTAAACCAGAAAATAGACTTTTACATCTAGTTTTAGAAGAATAAAAGTGCAACCACTTAGTAAAAGTTAAAATTGGATAAGCGATACTTAGTAGACTTTTAATTGGGTGTATGTACAGGTCCTAAATCTAATTTAGAAATAGAAACACCTTGGTTAAGTCTCGGTTCAATGTTGCACATGTCTTACATTTTTATAAACAAGTTATTATATGACTATGTATAAGTATTGGAATACTTTATAACATTATGTCGCGACTTATTATGTAGGTCCCGAATAATTTCTTGGAGTTTCTCGCGATCTCGATTTCTCGATTGCTCTCGTCTCTTCTTTACTTGGTGAGTTCATAGCCTCACCTTTACTTTTACTGTTTTATTGAAAACCCACGAGGGAGATACATGCTTGTTTTAAAAATTGAACACAAGATTGTTTGGTATGCTGGACCCATTCCTGAATTATATTTTTGCACGAGTACCTATCGCATAAAGTCCCTAATTTCATGAACCGCTTAATTGCTTGGATTAGTGAGCGCTAATACATTTGATAGATCTATTGGGGCTGACATCCCCCGTCCGGGGTCTGGATCCATTGTGGGAACACCCTTGAACGGACGATTTGTGATTAGAGAAATAAGGTATATTAGCGATGATACCTCATGTGGGGGCAAAGAAAATTGTTTATTTCATATGGTAGTTTATTATATATGTGGTTGATGTTAACGCTTGCGGTTGTCATGAGCTCGCGTGCAAATTATTTTTATAAATTGTTGATCCACAAGTTATAAGATGATGTATAAAATAAAACTTGGTGTTCATTTTATGGGGTTTTATGAAAACTTATGATTTACTACGTTTTGTTGACTTTTTAGCATGTTTTATCTCAGGTAATCAAGGATGATGGATGACTTGGAGCTCACGAGGGTGGTCTTGCGTGGTCTATGTTTGAACTTTTAAATATCCCCATGTTAAAATGTTTATGATACAATTTGGTATTTTGTGAAACCTGATCTTTTGATGGGTGACTTTTATGGTACTATGGTTTAACCATATGTTGAATATGGGATATTGTTCAAACTTGTTTATTTTGGGACCAATGTTATTATAACGTCTCTTTTGAGTCGTTCTTTATGAATTATGTGTGATTGTGCTAGGAAGTAACACCCGTATATGTTCCGCTGCGCTATCCCGAAAATGGGGGTGTTACAGATTGGTATCAAGAGCCATAAGTTATAGAGAACTAGGTCAACTTTTCAAAAACCTAAACTATAACTATTTTTGGGTTACGCACGCAAAGACTCCTCGTGGCATTCATCCAGTCATCCCTGTAAGTTTACTTTTTGAAGTAATGGTTTATGCTTTATGATTGGTTAATCATGGATGAGTAGTATTTATGAAGTAAATACTGTAATATGTATATATGGTGATATAATGCATATGGATTATTATGTTAAACAAAAGAGATTTGTTTATGTATAAAGATTAAATGAATATTATTCATGGGTTATTGGAATTATTTTGGATGAATATTTATTCATGTATATTTTATATAAGTTGATTTTATGATATAGTGACCTTATGCATTATTTTGCATGATTGCAGATAATCATGGCAAATGTACCCTCGAATGATCCTAACGTCGATGCTCCTGCTAATGTGCCTGCTCTGTAAATCCACCAGAACCTCGCACAAGCTCCACAACCACCGTGGTCATGGAGATGGTTTTCACCCCTGGGTTGGGGGTAATATCCCTAATAATCAAAATGGTTGGATGGAAGAGGATCCGGAAGAGGACCTGGAAGAGGATCCAGAAGAGGACCCAGAAGAGGATCCGGAGGATAATAATGATGATGACTGGGAAGTGGATGATGAGGCGGAAATAATTGAGCCTTATACGGGTGACGACTTGAATAATCCACCAACACTTATTTTTGAAGACGAGAGACGCCTCTCCTACTTCTCCTGTTATCACTGATGCATGATGGGTCTGCCCTATCCTCCAATTGCTTCATTTGGTCTAAAACTTTCATTTGGCGAGAGTTCGTCTTAATGCAATCTTTTTGACTGAAATTCTAAGTTGTTCCGAACCGTCCATGGGTCCAAATTTAGGGACGATTTGGAGAAAAATGAAAGATATGGAAAAATTCATGATGGAAAGGATTGATACTGAAGGAAGAATGAAAAAGAAGTTTAAGGAACAAGATCGTCATTTTGTTGGCCTAGGTTATGATAATGTTGAGATAGATCATACGGGTGAGAAGGTGATGTCAGATTTGTCTGAGTGAAGGAGTTAGTCAAGGGTTTAAAAGTGATCTATTTGATGAGTATGAATGGAGCAAGTTTTCAAGGACAAGAAAATTCTGGAGGACGGAGTTTTAAGTGAATGAAAGGAATAGGAAGGACTTGTTTACCGATAATTCGGTGAATATATGTGTCGAATCTTCAAAAAAACGCAAAAATCTAAGATGGTCTTCTGTTGCCTTACGGTTCGCAAGTCAAAAAAACCACTTGCTTGAGCCCTTTGCGTCGATTTGCCCCTGCTCTGGGTTCGAATGTTCCCTATGTCGTTCGCCAGATATGCTACTGCTGCTGTTACACTTCTGACTTTGATGATGATGATGATACCGCATCCATGACTTGAAGCCTTATGTTCGCGTGGATCACCACATGACTATAGTAGTTTTTAGTATCATTTTAGCCTTTTATTTATGTTTTAAAATCATAACAACCAGTCATTGTCGGTTTGTAGGATTGTACTAATGATTGTAATGGCATGCGTCATATATTCTTATTTTTTTATGAATACAAATGCAACCATGTACTGAAATCTTTTGTGATGAATGACTAATGGCTACTTTGACGTTCTACTTGATGTGTTGTGAATTCTTTTATGTTGTGATTATTTGTACATGTTATGATCATATCATTGTATGAGTACTCATTTCATTTCTTTACGTTATGGTTAGGTTGTTTGTACATGTTATGGATATATCATGGTATAAAAACTTATGTGATTTGTTGTGTGGTGATTAAGTTGTTTGTACATGATATGGATATGTCATGGTATGAAAACTTACATGATCTTTCTTTGTCTTGTGACAGAACTATGCCGCCTAAAAGAAGTTCAAGAGGAGACCTACCTCCCCAGTTGACACAGGATACCGTAAATCGTATGATACAGGAAAGTGTTGAAGCCGCCATCCGGGCTGAGCGAGAAAGAGTTTGAAATGAAGCAAATCATGCTGGAGGACCTAATATTGCTCCCGTTGCTCGGGAATGTACTTTCGCAGATTTCATGAAGTGTAGCCCTATCACTTTTCGTGGAAACGAAGGAGTAGTAGGTCTAATCAGATGGATTGAGAAGACGGAAATGGTTTTCACTATGAGCAGATGTACCGAAGTTAACAAAGGGGTGTTCGCTGCTGCCACCTTTCAGGATCGGGCCCTGACATGGTGGAACTCACAAGTTGCTACTTCGGGAATGGAAGCCGTGACAAGGAAAACATGGGCAGAATGAAAGCTATTGTTGACGGAGAATATATGTCCTCCTGAGAGATCCAAGGATGGAATACTGAAATATGGAACTTATAGGGTTAAGGATATGGATATCTCCTCTTATACCACCCGTTTTAACGAACTAGCATTACTGTGTCCCGATATGGTGCCTACGGAACAAAAGAATGTTGAGGCCTATATCCGTGGAATGTCTAAAAATATCAAAGGGGAAGTTACATCGTCTGAACCTACAACTATGAACAAAGCTGTGCGGATGGCGCACACTTTAATGGAATAGAAGGTCAAGGCAAAAGCAGAGAGAGAAGCTGATAACAAGAAAGGAAGTAGGGAGAACTTCCAAGAGGCAGTATTAGTGTGGTGGAAATACAATGATAACAGAAACAACAAAAACTACCCAAACAAACGATAACTACAACAGCAACCGTAACAACAATCAAAACCAGAACCGAAACACCAACCGAAACAACCAAAACAATCAGAGACAGGGCAATGTTAGAGCAATAACAAATGTTGGAAATCAAAACACAAATGAAGCTGGGCAAAATGCAAAGTGTAACAAGTGTGGAATGCAACATTATGGAAACTGTCCAATCAAGTGCAATAAATGTGGGAAAATTGGTCACAAAGCTAGGGAGTGTTGGTCAAAGGTGGTAGCGACTGGTGCAAATGCCCAGCCGATCGTAACATGTTACGGGTGTGGGGAGAAAGGCCATATTAAGGCTAATTGTCCTGCGAAGAACAACCCAGGAGGAAGTGGAGCCCGTGGACAAGCATATGCTTTGAGAGATGGTGACCAGAACTTAGGACCAAATGTGGTGACGGGTATGTTCTTACTTAATAACCGTTACGCTAAAGTCTTATTTGATTCGGGGTCCGATAAAAGCTTTGTGAATGTTAATTTTAGTCATCTGATTGATATAGAACCCGTTAAAATAGACCATAGCTATGAAGTAGAATTGGCTGATGGAAGGGTGGTTAGTACCAATACTATTTTAAGAGGTTGTGCTTTAAACTTAGTAAACCACCTATTCAATATTGACCTTATGCCCATAGAACTGGGAACTTTTGATGTAATTATTAGAATGGATTGGTTGGTCTTGCATGACGCTGTCATTGTGTGTGGGAAGAAGGAAGTGCACGTGCCCCTTAAAAAGAGGACATTGGTAGTGAAGGGTGATGATGGTGTGTCTCGATTGAAGGTGGTGTCGTGCATGAAAGTCAAGAAGTATGTGGATCGTGGGAATTATTTGTTTGTTGCTCAAGTCGTTGAAAAGGAACCAACAAAGAGACGTCTGGAGGATGTGCCTATTATTTGTGAATTCCCGGATGTATTTCCTGAGGACTTGCCAGGACTCCCACCGTCTCGACAAGTGGAGTTTGTGATTGAATTGGTTCCAGGAGCCGCTCCTGTGGCACGTGCGCCTTATCGATTAGCACCGTCAGAAATGAAAGAATTGGCTAGGCAGTTGCAAGAGTTATCGGATAAAGGATTTATTGACCGGAGGTCATCACCGTGGGGAGCTCGGGTATTGTTTGTAAAGAGTAGATGGTCATTCGTATGTGCCTAGACTTTATCGTGAACTAAAAATGAAAATCAAGAATCGTATACTCTCCCAAGGATCGTCGATATTGACAACTCCAAGGCTCGAGCGTATACTCGAAGATTGATTTGCGATCCGATTATCACCAACTTCGTGTTTGAGAAAAGGATATTCCAATCACGGCATTCAGGACTCGTTATGGCCACTACGAATTTCAAGTAATGCTGTTTGGATTGACAAATGCACCCGCAGTATTTATGGATTTGATGAATCGGGTATGTAGGCCGTTCCATGACAAATTTATAATTGTGTTTATCGATGACATCCTCATTTATTCCAAGAACAAGGAGGAGCATGAAGAGCACTTAAGAATTATTCTGGAATTACTTCAAAAGGAGAAGCTGTATGCGAAGTTTTCGAAATGTGAATTTTGGTTAGATTCTGTAAAATTTCTTGGTCACGTGATTAATAGTCAGGGTGTTCACGTGGACCCAACAAAGGTTGAAGCAATCAAGAGTTGGTCTGCTCCGAAGTCTCCGACAGAGTAAGACAGTTCTTAGATTATCTATGCTATTATGGAGATTATGAGGTTTATCTTTAATCGCAGCCACTTTTACCAAGTTTACTCAAAAGAATAAGGCTTACGAATGGGGCGAAGAAGAAGAGGAAGCCTTTCAGCTGTTGAAGGGTAAATTATGTAGTGCTCCTATTTTGGCATTGCCAGAAGGATCCGAAGATTTTGTTGTGTACTGTGATGCTTCATTGAAAGGTTATGGAGCTGTGTTGATGCAGCGTGAGAAGGTCATCGCGTATGCATCCCGACAATTAAGGACTCATGAGGAGAACTATACGACACATGATTTTAGGAATATGGCGTGGTAGTTTTTGCTTCTCTAGACAGTGGAGGCTTTATTTGTTCTTTAACCCCCCCCCCCCCCCAAGTTTTCCCAAAGCCCCCCCCCGCCCGGGGTGTGAAGTGCACAGTGTTTACGGATCATAAAAGCCTTCAATACATTTTGGACCAAAAGGAACTGAATATGAGGCAGCGAAGATGGATAGAACTCTTGAGCGATTATGATTGTGAAATCCGTTACCACCCGGGAAAAGCTAACGTGGTAGCCGATGCTCTAAGTAGGAAGGAAAGGGAAAAGCCCTTGAGAGTGAGATCCTTGATGCTCACGGATCATAAGGACTTAATGCAACAAATTCTTGAAGCTCAAGTTGAATCCCTAAAGGAGGGAAATGTGAAGAAGGAAGATCTTGGAAAATCTTTGAAATTCGCACAAATGGAATAAGGTACCATGACAAGCGCATATGGTTACCGCTTCATGGAGGATTAAGAGATTTAATTATGCATGAGTCTCACAAATCCAAATATTTGATTCACCCGGGGTCTACTAAAATGTATCAAGATTTGAAAAGATTGTATTGGTGTTCGATATGAAGGCTGATATCGCCACATATATCGACAAGTGCTTAACATGTGCCAAGGTTAAGGCGGAACACATGAAACCATCAGGCTTGCTTCAGCAACCGGAAATTCCCGAATGGAAATGGGAAAAAGTGACCATGGATTTCGTGTCTGGACTTCCAAGGACCCCAAGCGGTTATGATTCAATTTGGGTCATCGTGGACCGATTGACCAAATCAGCTCACTTTTTACCAATGAAGAAGACCGATAGTATTGAGAAGCTTGCTCAGTTGTATCTGAAGGAGATTGTGTGTAGGCATGGTGTGCCCGTGTCAGTTATTTCTGACAGAGATAGTTTGTTCACATCAAGGTTTTGGGTATCTCTCCAAAAGGCCTTGGGGACTCAATTGGACTTAAGTACCGCTTACCACCCGGAAACGGATGGGCAAAGCGAGAGGACTATCCAAACATTGGAAGATATGCTTCGGGCATGTGTGATTGATTTTGGAAGCCTAATAAAAAATTTATTCCCCCCCCCCCCCCCCCCCCCCCCCCCCCCCCCCCCCCCCCCCCCCCCCCCCCCCACCCCTTTTACCCTTTTTTGGTAGACCACTTGCTTTAGTTGAGTTCTCTTTTAACAATAGTTATATAGCTAACATAAGGCCGCTCCGTTCGAAGCTTTGTATGGGCGAAAGTGTAGGTCGCCAGTTTGTTGGAGTGAGGTTGGGGAAAGCCAACTCACTGGCCCGGAATTGGTTCGAGAAACCACGGAAAAGATAGTTCAAATTAAGAACCGTTTGTTAACCGCTAGGAGTCGACAAAAGAGCTACGCTGATCTTAAAAGAAGATTGACAGAATTTGAGGTAGGTGACAAGGTCATGTTAAAAGTGTCACCATGGAAGGGTGTCATACGTTTTGGTAAACGTGGGAAGTTAAGTCCACGATTTGTTGGGCCATTCAAAGTTATCGAAAGAATTGGGCCCGTGGCGTACAAGTTAGAATTGCCAGATAAGCTTCGTGGAATTCATAACACTTTCCATGTCTCTAATCTCAAGAGATGCTTTGTGAATGATGATGTGGTCATTCCGTTGGATGAAGTTCAGCTCGACAACAAACTGCATTTTGTCGAGGAACCGGTGGAGATTATGGATAGAGAGGTGAAACGGCTCAAGCAGAGCCGGATTCCGATTGTTAAAGTTCGTTGGAACTCGCGGCGAGGGCCGGAGTTCACATGGGAGCGTGAGGACTTCTTTAGGAGCAAGTATCCTCATCTCTTTGCGAGAAGACGCGTGACAAGGCAGGACAAGCGCCGGGACGTCGCTTCCTAAAGGAGGGAAAACTGTAAGAACCCGAATTTAAGGTCATTATTTATTTTGACTTATATAATTATTTTCTGAATTATAGAAAAATTTTCATTTTATTATTTTGTCGATTTTGGAGAAAATCGTCGGATTTGAATAAAAGAGCTATGCGTTAAAAATTTAACCGTTTTTGAGCAACGAGAAATCAACGACTTCGTATTTTGGCCTCGAATGCCAATTATATTTTATTTTATATAAATTTTTATTTTTAAAAGTTTACATGTGCAACCGAGTTAAATTTTACGTTAGAAAAAGGTGGGACTCAGGAAAAGGTTTTAAGGCCGAGAACTTATGGGTATTACTAGTTAAGTGGGAATGAGCCAAAGCCCACTCCCTTTCTCCTCTAAATTTCAGCCAACTAAACAAACACTCCCTTTTATATATATATATTTTTACTCACTATATATATATCTCTCTTTTCCTTATTTCAAACACACACTCCCTAAACAAAAAAAAACCATTGAACTCTCTCCCCCCCCCCCTTGGGTTCGACGGCAGCCACCACAAACCAACATCACCATCATCAAAACCCTACTAAATCTACTCCTTTTTATCTTAAATCAATACTAGTATAAACCTTAATCACTCCCCATTGATAAAAACCACCATGCATCAAGTTACTTAAACCTTTGATTCTTAGAAGATCTTCCATTTTTAAGTTTTAAGGATTCTTGTTGTAAAAGAAGCAATTAGGGTTCAATTGTGAAGGATTGGGTAAATAAAAATCAAGGAAAGGTTTGGGTTCTTGCTCCCTTGGTTTCGGCAGCCCCTACACCCAACATAGGGTTTATGTGTTGATTTTCTACTATTATTCTTGGTGTTGTAAGTATCCCTAAATTTACATACTTCAATTAATTGATTCTAGTGTTAATGCATGTGGTTGATTGATGGTCTTTTCAAGCATGCATGCTTTGATCTTGTGAATCTTTGGTTTGATCTAAAAGTTATGTTATAGTGTAAGGGATGTGTTTGGGAGATGATTAGTAGCCTTGCATGATGATTGATTGTGGTTTGGATGAGTTTAAAATAGGTTTAGAAGGATTATCTAGGGACTGTTTTGGGGACAGCAGGTTGTCGCCCCATTTTCTCAAACATTTTGGCTTGAGCCTACTGATATTATTTGATATTTGTAAAATAGACTCTTAGAGTATCATGTGGTAAATTGGATGCTCAACCAACTCCTTCGGATGAAGGAGTTATGGTAAAATTACGATCATAGGTCAAATCTGGACCCTTGAATATAAAACGTGTTAATCTCCAAGTTTTTGAGCTAAAGGTCTGGGTTTTAAAGCATGAATCAGTACTAAACATCTTAGTAAAGCTTTAGCCTTTGGCCTCACATCCATTGCTATTGTAGATTAAGAATTATGCACAAAACCGTAGGATTAAGAAGTTCAGCCAACTTTCTGGTTTGACCTTCGGTTAGTAAAAATTCATTTCCCATGGATTGGTGAATGGTATGATTGATTGGCCAAATGTTTTGAAAACTAGACTTAAGTGTATTTCGAGGGGTGAAAGCCTCATTGTTGTATCTTTTATAGGTTAAGAGATACGATGGTGTGAAGTTGACTAAAATCTGGAAAACGAATTTTCTGTTTTGAGTTTCAGTTAGTAAAATGAGCTTTTCTCTTAAATGGTAAACAATTGGAATGATTGGCTTAATGTTCTGGAAAGTAGACTCCAAGGGATTTCTAGAGGTGAAGGCCTCACTTCCATAGCCTTAATGTTTTAGAGCAATGCTCTAATGAATCGGACCCAAACCAGAAATAGGACTTTTACATCTAGTTTTAGAAGAATAAAAGTGCAACCACTTAGTAAAACTTAGAATTGGATAAGCGATACTTAGTAGACTTTTAATTGGGTGTATGTACAGGTCCTACATCTAATTTAGAAATAGAAACACCTTGGTTAAGTCTCGGGTTCATGTTGCCTTGTCTTGCCATTTTTATAAACAAGTTATTATATGACTGTGTATAAGTATTGGAATACTATAAACATTATGTCGCGGGGAAAAAAAACTTATTATGTAGGTCCCGAATAATTTCTTGGAGTTTCTCGCGATCTCGATTTCTCGATTGCTCTCGTCTCTTCTTTACTTGGTGAGTTCATAGCCTCGCCTTTACTTTTACTGTTTTATTGAAAACCCGCGAGGGAGATACATGACTGGTTTAAAAATTGAAACACAGATTTGTTTGGTATGCCTGGACCCGTTCCTGATTATATTTTTGCACCGAGTACCTATCGCATAAAGTCTCTAATTTCATGAACCGCTTAATTTGCTTCGATTAGTGAGCGCAATACATTGAATAGATCTATTGGGGTTGACAACCCCGTCCGGGGTATGGATCCATTTTGGGAACACCCTTGAACGGGCGATTTGTGATTAGAGAAATGAGGTATATTAGCAATGATACCTCGTGTGGGCAAGAAAATTGTTTATTTCATATGGTAATTTATTACATATGTGGTTGATGTTAATGCTTGCGGTGTCATGAGCTCGGTGCAAATATTTATATAACTTGTTTGATCCACAATGTTATAAGATGATGTATACAATAAAACTTGTGTTCATATTATAGTTTATGAAAACTTTATGAATTCACTCAACGTTTTGTTGACTTTTTAGCATGTTTTATCTCAGGTAATCAAGGATGATGTATGACTTGGAGCTCACGAGGATGGTCTTGCGTGTCTATGTTTGAACTTTTAAATATCCCCATGTTAAAATGTTTATGATACAATTTGGTATTTTGTGAAACTTGATCTTTTGATGGGTGACTTTTATGGTAATATGGTTTAACCATATGTCTAATATGGGATATTGTTCAAAATATTGTTTATTTTGGGACCAAATGTTATTATAAGTCTCTTTGAGGTCGTTATTATGAATTATGTGTGATTGTGCTAGGAAGTAATACCTGTATATGTTCCGCTGCGCTATCCCGAAAATGGGGGTGTTACATGCCATCTACTGTACTAGTCAAGTGTTTTACTTCAAGGAAGTAATCATGCAAACAACAACATACACAATTGAAAAAGTATGAACATGACTCCAGATAAAAAAAGAACATTTCTGTCTGAAAAAGAAGCATTTTTTTTGCTTTTAAACTAGTATTGGAGATGATATGCTATTCCCTGTTGATTGCTTGTAAAACAGCGAATTGAAATGTGGATAGCCATTGAAAGGCTACACAGGGGTGTATCATTGAACTATACATGATGTAAAGACAATCTGTTCTGGAATTAGAAGTTGATTCTTGTTGATAGAGAATCTAATGGAGTCGTATTACTCTCGGTTTTAAATAATGTATGAATTGACAGGAAACTTGCAATTACTTACAATGCAAGTGAATGTTCCAATTTCTTCAACAACTTCACCAGACATGGTCAAGATTTGTGACGGTTGTCAAGCATATCAGAAAAAATGGTCACCATTCATATCACACACTTTTTGACATTCTGAAGCAGTATCAAAATGAAGTTAATGATATCCGTGCTGAGAGAATAGCCAAAAGTGCAAATCCATTAGCACTTCTTGCGGCTGCTCAACCATACTCAGATAATTACTATCAAGCACCAAAACCTCAGAGAACAAATACAACATCATCTTCCACAAGACCAAGTGCATCTACTAGACACAAAGGCAAAGAGATCGCCAAACCAGTTACACCTCAATCTGAGTCAGTATCTGAAGAAGACAGTGATCCTGAACAAGCTCAGAGGGATAAGGACATGCAAAAGAATTTGGCACTCCTTGCAAAGTATTTCAAAAGGCTCTACAAACCTACCAACAACAACCTTCGAACTTCTTCAAACTCCAAGAACAAGACTGAAGATACCACACCAAGGTATAACAACGACAATCAGTCAGGGCAGTTTAGGAATCAAAGGACAATGACAGTTGCTGGGGCTAGGGAAACTATAGGAAGTCAGGTAGTGCAACAGAATGGGATACAGTGCTTTAACTGCAAGGGATTTGGCCACTATGCAAAGGAATGCAGGAAGCCAAAGCGTGTTAAAGACTACTCGTATCACAAGGAAAAGATGATGATGTGCAAACAAGCTGAGCACGGTGTTCCACTGCAAGCTGAGCAAGCTGATTGGCTAGCGGACACGGATGAAGAGATTGATGAACAGGAATTGGAAGCACATTACAGTTTCATGGCAAAGATTCAGGAGGTCTTACCAGAAGAATCTAGTTCAACTGAACAGCCATTGGAACAGGTACAAAACAATGATGAAAATAATGTGTTTGCCAATGAAAGACAACATTCTGAGAATAATACTGCAGAATGTGCTGATGAGCGTGCTGCGCTTGCTAATTTAATTGCAAACTTAACTCTTGATACTGAGGAAAACAAAACGATTTTAAAGCAATTAAAGAAAGCAAACGCATCATTGACTCAAGAACTAGAGGAGTGCAAAACTAACCTTGATGAGACTAGTAGGGCTCTGAGGGAGGCTACTACTAGTTGTCGGATTGTAGCCGATTTCACAAAACAAACCAAACAAAAAACAAATTCAAAATAAAAAGAATGAGCTTGAGAAAGTACATAGCCTTTAATGACCGGACGTTGATTATGAACATTCTTCAAAACTAAGTTAATGTAACTCGTAGGGACTATTAGCTCGTAAAGACATTACATAAAGAAGGTTTAAAAACTAAAGCCCTAATTGAGATTTAAGTTGTAATAAAAAACACGATGAGTTTGTAAAAGGAGTCTTTTAAAAAAGTCATAATTTGAAGGTCTATTAAAGAGGAGAAAGTAAGGTCATTTCAGATTTATAACGGTTAAGGAGGAAAAAGATATTGACAAGATGATTGAATGGACAAACCTATTAATGTTTTTGAATGAAATTGTTTACAACTGTATTCAGTCAATTCGACCATTCATATGTTTGCACCCATTATGCTCGACATATAATGGTATACCAACCGTTGCTAATCTAGGTACCTCAAGGTAAGCTCATATGAAAAGTCTTGTTTGTATGAAGACCCCATATGATACTTCTGATCTTGTCCAATATAGATTTGCCCCAATAGGGAAGAGACCATGACTCTTGCCCAAACGAGAGTAGATCATAATTGAATAAAGATTATGTTAAACCATATGATTACATAAAAGACATAATGTCTTTTATGAAATTTTCAAAGCACCCTTACTGGAGTATCTTATCAGTTGGACGGCACCAAAAGAAGTTTGGAAGACATTGTGGAGAAAAAACGTGTATAAGAACAAAACCAAACATGCTAAAAACGTTGCCATTCTAACCCGTTTCGAAAAATCCATTAGTAAAAGTAGACAAATTTTTAACGACAGGACATTTAACATCAATCATTTTACGAAGAAATTGTTGATAAGCTTTGGTTTAAACCATACTTGTGATTATTTTTGGGGTGCCAACTGCTAAAGATTATGGAGTTTTTTTATAAAAACCTTATTAATGCCTCTTTCCATAAAAACTCAAAATGATAGTTTTCATTTTGAACATGTTCATATTTACATTCTCTGTCTGATTTAAATGCTTATGCTGAATTACAATGCTTGTATCTTCATAAAGTCAAAGAATTGGAATGTCTTGCACAAAAGCTTTCGGAAACAAGCTGAATTCTGTTAACAAAGAAGTTTCATTTAAGCTTTTAAAAGGTTTTGCTAAAACTTGGAAAACCACTCGATTTCTCTTGAACTTACTTTACAACAATGTAAGAACAATGAAAAACAACTCAGTTTGCAATGTAATATGGATCAAATGTATTTAAGAAAAGAACGTGTAACAATATCATGAATAAAGATTGAAAGCTCAAATGCAAGATAAGAAAATAGCCATAGTGAGTTAAACAAATTCATTGAGAATGCAAAGGAAGTTATGTGGAAACTAGTTGATAAACAATTGTTGTTCGACAACCAATAAGCCAAACGGATTCCAAAAACCATCAGTTTTTAGGAAACCGACTCCTTTTTCAAATTCTACTAGAGTGAGAAGTTTTTCAAATGAAACAGTCGGTTAATAAAACTAATGTGTCGGATGGTTTGTTTAAACAAGTCACTCAACAGAATTTATATCAGAATAGAAAACAAGCGGAAATACACTCGCATGTGCTTAAACCAAGAATGTATAGAATTTCCACTAGCACAACACAAAACAAAGAACCGCAGTTGCCTCATGCTTCAAGGAATACTTATCTCCGTGTTCTAAAATCTACAGGTGTTAAATCACCCTTTATACTAGTGTTAGCAGACCACAGCTTAAGGCTATCAAGTTAAAGTATGTGGTTGTGTCAAACAATAAGTCAAGTAAAGTTTAACCAAAGGAAGTAAGAAGAACACCATTGGTTTTCAAGTATTTATAGGAAAATTAAGTCTGTAACTGCGTGTTAATGACAGTTCAAAATCAGAATTTGAATGTGAATGCTGTTTGTCTGAATGTGGAAATGTGTGTTTAATTCTATATGATTGCTTGTGTTTATAGATACTTGAATGTTGAATGATAGAACTAAGAAGGCTAAGGTTGTGGTTATTAGGTTCTAGTAAACCCAAGAGAAAAGCGAACAGAATCTGACTGCAACACCCCATAATAAAACAGTTACATCAGATACCACTATTCAGAAATCCAAGAGTTACCATAAAGAGTTGTATGAGAATACAAATCAGGAATGGAAATGGTGGATAGCTAAGAAATGTCCATCAGGATATAAATGGACACAAAATCCATATAGAACAAAAAAGAAATGGATGCCTAAAATCAAGAAAGAGGATGTATCAACAAGTATTAGTCCCACTATAAACATTGTCTCTAGGATTACTAATGTCTTGAAGATATCAAATTCCTTAGGATCCAATATGTCCAATGTTCCATCGTCCTCTAATTCTCTTGCAGATTGTACAACTCATCCTATTCATTGTTGACTCTGGATGCACAAAGCACATGACGGGCAATCTCAAGCTGTTGTGTAATTTTGTGAAGAAATTTCTAGGTACTGTTCATTTTGGAAATGATCAATTTGCTCCAATTCTTGGTTATGGAGATCTGAATCAAGGAAATATCACGATCAAACGGGTTTATTACGTCGAAGGCCTCAATCACAATCTTTTCTTGGTTGGTCAATTATGTGATGCTGATTTGGAGGTTGCTTTCAGGAAATCCACTTGTTTTGTAAGAGATCTTCAGGGAAATGATTTACTAACTGGTAATCGTGGATCTGATCTCTACACAATTTCTCTTCAAGAAACAACTTCATCAACTCCGATCTGTTTCATGGCTAAAGCTTTACCAACTCAAGCATGGTTATGGCATCAAACACTTTCTCATCTTAACTTCGATTTCGATCTACTACTCTAAAGAAGATATTGTGACATGCTTAACTAAGTTGAAATATGTCAAGGGTCAACTTTGTTCATCTTGTGAAATGAGTAAAGCAAAAAGAAGCTCATGTAAGTCAAAAGTTATTCCAAGTTCCAAAGGAAGACTGAATTTGCTACACATGGACTTGTGTGGTCCAATGCGGGTTACAAGCATAAATGGGAAGAAATATATTCTGGTGATTGTTGATGACTATTCAAGATACACTTGGACTCTTTTTCTACGATCCAAGGATGAAACACCGAAAGTTCTCAAAGACTTTCTTACGATGATTCAACGTAATCTTCACAAAACGCAATGAAGAAGCAAAACACAATCAAGAACATCCCTTCAGTGAGTCAAAACGCAACCAAGAAAAAAATCATCAAACATTCTTGAAAGCTACGAAATGATGTTAAAACCACCTAGTAATGACGCAAGGGATAGATCTAAGCCCGAAAGTATAAATCTTTAACACTTTTAACCACAAACAAAGATCAAATCTGATTTTTCTTGGTATATTTTTGGAAAAAAAACTAGCCACGAATTTTATTCTTTTTAACCACAAATGAATCACGAATCCACCCTTAAAGCTCTGATACCAATTGTAGGATCCCTTTATCACATACACTTCATATCAAACACGGATCTAGATCAAGAAAAGAGAGAGTGGGAAGATTTCTAGAGAGAGAAACAGAAAGGGGATCCATGTGTCATGGTGGGATATTCTACTCAGTCGAAGGGATATCGTGTTTACAATAAGAGAACACGCTTAATAGTTGAGTCCATTCATATCAAGTTTGATGAAATTAAAGAGATGATGTCTGATCACAACAGTTCAGACCTCGCACTACAACGACAAGAGATGTTTGTTGAAAATGTCACTTCAGGCCTCATTCCTCAAGGACAAAAGGCGTCAGATTATGACAACTCTGGCCCTGTGCCCCCAAGAAAAAAATGTTGTTCCTCCAGCAGAAAATACAAATTTGTCACAACAAGGGTTAGAATTTCTCTTCAGTCCTTTACTTGAAGAATATTACAATCCAACACACGGTCAAGCTGAGGAAAACAACAATGATCAAGCACCGAATGCATCATTTTAAGATGATGAATTTATCAATCTTTTTTGTACACGGGTACAATAAATTGGTGAGCCTTCCTCACGCAACATTGATAATACCGATGTGCATTCATTTCAACCACAAAGTCATGATTACCGATGGACCAGAGATCATCCATTAGAACAAGTTCGTGGAAATCCAACCATGCCAGTTCAACCAAGACGACAACTTGCCACATATCCTAAAATGTGTATGTTCGCGCTCACGGTGAGTATTGTTGAACCGAAGAACATTAAGGAGGTAATGGCTGATTCTGCATGGATCGAAGCAATGCAGGATGAACTTCATCAGTTCGACAGACTAAAAGTCTGGGAACTAGTCGACAAACCGGAAGGGTTCGTTGATCCAGATCATCCAGAAAAAGTCCACCTTCTCAGGAAAGCTTTGTATGGATTAAAGCAAGCTCTAAGAGCCTGGTATGATGAACTATCAAACTTCCTGATGTCCAAAGGC